>MU005767.1:1354026-1415978 GCA_010093715.1 Pleomassaria siparia CBS 279.74 | reverse complement strand
GTCCCTCTCTGTACCAAGCAATTTAATTATTGCAGTAACTGGCGACTGGCCAAATATTTGATAACAGAATCGTCCAAATGTCCCGTGTCCTGCCTCGAACCCCCTCCTGCCTCCCTCTCTCACTCTCCTTTTCACAATCTCCCGAAGCAAAAGGCGCAAGTTGGTAAGCTGGCATATGGTATGTATGTACAGTACAGTACATAGCAGCATAGCTTGATGTCGAAGCAACAGAGGGGCATGATGTTGGCTAGTGTACCCGCAGCGGCAGCAACGATCCCGCACCCGCCATGTCTAGGTAGATGCTCCATACTCTGCCCTATAATTATGGTGGGGGCCAACATTAATTAGTTCCAATATCCTTTGCCATCTTCTTCCCTCCAACACACATCACACATACTCTCTCTCACTCTTACACATAAACTCTCTCCCCCCTCTTCCTTCACTCTAACCCCAACTTAGCTCTCCCTACCACTGCCTTTGTACCCTCCCACTGAACCTCCATTGTCTGCCTGTTACCCTTGTACACTCGACTTGCGCTGGCCGCCTCCACGCACGGGAATTGGGTGCGGCGAAACGTGCATTGCCGGCCCCTCACCACCAAGTTCGAATCTGCATGGCCGGATATGGCTCGGTCGGCGTCTCGCGAGGGATCCCATGCTGAACTATGCGGCTTACTCGCCCAGGACTGCACCTTTTGGTTGATAATACAAGGTAGTCTCCTGGTGTCTGGCAGCTTCCCGCAGCCGGGGCACTATCGCCACAATTACCCTCGAGGCTAGCGACATCGCCGATGCAATAATCCTAGAAAGTTATGGATATGCTCAGACGGCATATCACAAAGTAATCAACACCTTGTTCACTTGCCTTTGTCATTTGCTGTGCCACGGACGTGGGCCATGTCGTGCTAGGCGCTCTGTTACACATAGAGACCATGGCCACATATTTTCCTGCACCTTGAAAGTGGGGCATTGGGTAACACAGTTTCATCAGTAAAAGTCCCTCGCGAGAAAAACCTTCTGTGGTAACGGTTGTACTGTGTAAAGCGTTGGGAAAATGCGAGCTGAACCTCTCATGCACCCTTGTCCTATACGGTGCTCTTGGCGGGTAGAAGCGGGTCCGCAAAGACTGAACGGTGAAAAGTGGGTGCTTGCTTGTCGTCAAATCGCCAATAAAGACATGATGACTAGCTGCCAGACATGTGAAACACGACTTTTGCTGTAAGACGGAGACGGTACAAAGGGTACAAATGTACATAAGCTCAATAATTCAACCAGGCACATGTTAGTAGGGGTAGGAACAACAAAGTCAGCACTCATTGTAAAACGACGAAATATTATTAGCAACAGGTAAACTTGCTAATCTTTTCTAAAGTAATAATAGCTCCTTGTTGTTTATTTAAAAACCTTATCAACCTAAACAAAGCTATACTTGAGTACTGTGTACGACGTACTACGTATATTCAGCTCGATATTGTATGTGAGGTGGCGTGGCGATTCCCAAGGCGGTATGTGCCAAGCCTGTCTCTACTTGTGGGGCCTGCCACGTGACTCGCGGAATCATTGAACTTGCCCTTTGTACGAAAGCCACAGCTAATTACTGTTAGATCCGATCGGCTTCTTTTTACACACCTGCAGTAATCGCAGGCAGATCTCCGTCACTACTTTCCGTTAGTCTTTCCGTCACCGCTGTACAAAGGTACATATGTACTTATAATAAAAAAGTTCACCCAATCACAATCAGCATTGGTGATGTGCCGCCGCCGCATGTCAGCTCACGCCGCAACCAAGTGCATACATACATACGAATGATGTTGTACACCAACTAATACTCTGGACAAGGGGACACAATAATTTCCTTCGTAGCCTGTCCGGGTCTCCTCCCAACCATCTCTTCCAACTTTCCCTAATTTCATAATGTTGGTTGGATCAGTGGATCTTAAGCGAGCTGCATAGTCATCTTAGCTACCGCTGAGCTAAGTATGTATTTCATCTCTCTTGTTTGCCGCTTGAAAACATGTCCAAGTGTCAGCCAACTTCCATCAACGTCCATCACGGCGGGGACATGGTGTGAGAGTCACGAGAGCGGATAACTCGGCGCTTCTCAATTTGACCATTCCAATATCTTCACTGAGGGCATTGGAATGAATGAATCATGTCCATCGAGAACCAAGAGCAAGCTGGCGGATGCAACGAGATGAGGCGTCACATTTCAAACTATGTACGGCAAACGTCGGCTGACACACCTGCACGCAGGGTTATTTTTTACCTTTTCTCGCCCTTACGTGATGAAGAGAGGATATGCGTACGAAAATGGAACGAATCTTCTAAATTCGCGCAACAGAAGCTTCTCAATATGTACATCGGTACTGATCAATCACTTCTCAATCTTTACTGTGTAGGGGGCATGCATAGCTTTCTCGTCACCTATCGAGAACGCATGCGCCTTACCAAGACATTCTCCGAGATATCACCATTCTCTTCCGACAGCAGCAGGGTCACGAGCAGTGATGGAAAAGAAACGCTGCTGGATCCCAACATACATTTATAACAGCGCTAGAGGTATCGAAAGGTAGAGCGTGGTTGGCTGACAAGCGATAGCGGACTGCAATCCGGATCGTTTTGAATTACTGTACCTGTATGATCGACGGCGAGTCGAGTCATTCGTCGGACGCGCAAACCCCCCACGCTAATCTCTAGCCTCTATCCGAAATGTCTGTGCACTAAGAATAATAAGTCTGTCTACTGCGTTTGCTACCTCAAACAACGAGAACGCACATGGAGGACTCCGAGCCATCTCCGTTTAGCATCCAGCTCCGTTCAGCATCCAGCATCATGAGTTCTCGGCCCCTGTGCAGATCTCGCACATTCTTCTCGGCCGATGGCTTGAGTCGGATCTATAAAACCATGGAGTTGCCTCCAGATTGCGAAATTGGACATCATCAAACAATCAACTACCTTCAGTATCGTACTGACCACGACTTCACATTTACCTTGAAGATTCCAATGATCTGTGGACACTCAAAATCATAGACACTCAGACCAAGGGTCGAAACATAGTCCAACAATGGCTGCCCAAACACCCAATTCAAGGATCAACGACGACACCGCCTCAGAAGTTACTCGCGTTGACTTCGAACATCGATCCAACCCCCAATACCAATCCGATGCTGGACCCACGTCGGACCACACTTTCGACGATGTCGTCAACCTCCCATACCGAACACTCAGCCAAAATGCCAACTTGGAAGAATACACACAAGAGACTCTCGATGGACAGATCCTCCGTGAGGTCAAATCGGCTGCAACAGGTCGCATCGAGCGATACGAGTTAGTCACCTGGAAGATTGACGATCCAGAGAATCCGAAGAACTGGTCAAAGGCTTACAAATGGTGGTGTACAATGTGCGTCGCTCTGACCTGCTTCGTCGTTGCATTCAACAGTGCTGTTATTACGGCCGATATTGAAGGTTTGTTGGCATCTCTGCCTGTGTTGATAGACCTGTGCTGACCGTGGATTAGGTGTCGCCGAGGAATTCAATGTTAGCGTGGAAGTTGCGCTGCTCTCGATATCGCTCTTCGTTGTCGGTTTCGGCATTGGCCCTATGGCTTTTGCGCCGCTCAGCGAGATTCTTGGCCGCAGACTCATTTATGGGAGCACTCTATTCTTAGCCGTCATCTTTACCATCCCGGGAGCCGTTGCTAAGAACATCGAAACGCTTCTTGTTACCCGAGCCCTGGCCGGCATTGCTTTCTCGGCTCCCATGACCATTGTCGGTGGCACTCTTGCAGACTTGTGGAGGCCCGAGGAGCGTGGAGTGCCCATGGCTGCTTTCAGTGCTGCACCCTTCATCGGACCTTCGATTGGTCCCCTCGTTGGTGGATATCTCTCAGATGCGTACGGCTGGCGCTGGTTGTACTGGATCCAACTCATTCTGTCTTTCGTCGCCTGGGTTGGCATCTCGTTCACAGTCCCGGAAACGTATACACCGACGTTGTTGTCCCAGCGCGCCAAGAAAATGCGCAAGTCGACCGGAGACGACAAATACGTTACCGAAGAAGACCTTGACATGCGACCTATGAGTCAACGTCTCCGCCTTTTCCTCCTGCGCCCATTCCAGTTACTCTTCCAAGAGCTTATTGTCTTTTTCATTTCGGTGTATATGAGTGTGCTGTATGGCCTGCTGTACATGTTCTTCGTCGCATTTCCAATCGTCTACCAGAAAGGCAAGGGATACACCGCCGGCACAACAGGTCTCATGTTCATCCCGATGGCTGTGGGTGTCCTCATGTCCGCTGCCTGTGCACCCATGGTGAACAAACACTACCTCACCCTTGTCAAGAAGCATAACGGAAAGCCTCCCGCGGAAGCCCGTCTCATCCCCATGATGATCTCCTGTTGGTGTATCCCAATTGGCATGTTCATCTTTGCTTGGACCTCCTACTCGCGTCTTTCTTGGGCCGGACCAGCTCTCGGCGGCTTCCCAGTTGGTTTCGGTTTTATCTTCCTGTACAATTCAGCCAACAACTATCTCGTGGATTCGTACCAGCATCAGGCTGCTAGCGCGCTCGCTGCGAAGACTTTCCTGCGAAGCTTTTGGGGTGCCGCCGTCGTACTCTTCACCACCCAGATGTACGACCGTCTTGGAGACCAGTGGGCTAGCTCTCTTCTGGGCTTCATTGGTCTGGCTTGCTGTGCGATTCCTTTTATCTTCTACTACAAAGGAGCACAGATCCGTAAGCACTCGCACTATGCATATAGCCCAGATGAGGAGAACAGCGGAAATGCAGAGAAAGAGGTCGAGGCTCATTGAATGGAGAAGTTCATTGCCAAGGACGGGAGGATGCGGGTGCATACGGACACGGTGTTTGTGAGGACGCAAATGCGTTGGTCGAGGAAGAAGAATACACTTGCACTGAGCGCTGGTCACAGTGTTCTACTACAGAGTACTACCACGGATCTCGAAGATCTGTCCGACGGTCTTGGCCAGTCGGGAGGGGAGCAGCACCGATCGCACCAGCACGTCGAAGACGGGGCTCGTGTCAGTATTGGTGTACACACGGGGAGGAGGATCCTCTAGACCGGAAGCCTGTCCTCATTGCCTACATGCAAGGCGAGCGAGCGAGCGTACGATCGGAGCGAATGTTGTTTTCACGGCGAACGGCTACAACCCGAGATTACTAGGCGTCAAATGGATTGTAGGCTTTGAGATACCCTAGCTCGGGTGATTATTAATTAGTTAGTTGTGTGTGGTAATGGTAATATATGAAGATACAAACTCTTGTATTGATATTCTACATATGCGCGTCCTTGTCGAACCTCGTGATATCATTCTCTTCGTTGCGTGAACATGCACAACACATATAACCCTCTTTTGCTTAGCAGAGATGTATTATTAATAATAATACTATACACACTATATATATATACCACATCTCGACGACGACGATAATGGATAGAGAATACTTATTGATCAGAAGACAGCAACCCGATCAACACTAACCTTATATGATTAAACAACCCCCCAATATCTTTTCCAGCCCTTGTTTTTTTTAAGGTATTATCCCCCTTTCCATTGACTGGTACGCGCCACCAGATGCGGGCGGATAGATGGGGATATAGACGGTAAAATTGACAATCCTATTAATTGATGCACTTTTCTGTCAGATCTGGGGTTTACTTGGTGTGAATTGGCATATGTCCTCTAATTGTCTGTATGGTTTTTTGATAGGTAATATGTACGGACGTGGCTATTGTTAAAAGAAAATCTTCATCTCTTTTGAAAATGTGTTTTTGGGGGGTGGGGGGTGGGGGGGGGAGAGAGGTGGATAGGTAATGTTACAATAGACATTTAGACATTTAGACGACATATTGAAACACTTATAAACGAGGCACGAGCCCGATGGTGGATGTGGATATAATTCTCGGGACCTGATGGAGAAAAAAAGATGCTTAGTCAGCCGCCCTAGCTAGCCATTCATTGGCGCTCTGCCGCGTGTCCCCGCCCGCCGCCGTTCACTACCCTAGTCAAGCAATCGCGGGTGGGGCTTCCGCTCCTCCAAGTCCATCTCTCCGAACTTTGGCTGGCACTGTGCATCGTTTCCGATTCCGCTTCCGAATTCACGAAAACATCCACCATGGACATGGACGATGGCAAGGGACAGCAGCAACAGCAGCAGCAGCAGCAGCAGGCAAACGCCGCGGGCGGCGGCTACGGACAGGAAACACCACCGCGATCCGACATCGACGAGATTCTGCGACGGAAGCGCAAGGCGCGAGAATACAAGGCTTGCTATCCGTGTCGCCAGCGCAAGGTCAAATGCGATCAAAACGTAATCAATTCTCTCGCGAGCTGGCGTGCATTATTGGGCTGGATTAGAGAGTCTAACATGGACGTATATAGGTACCGTGTAAAACATGCGTCGTCCGAGAACACCCAGAGCTCTGCTCGTATCATCCGCCAACCGAAGCACACCCACCCGCGAAGCGCATGAGCATGAGCGTCGGACACAATGGAAACGACTTCTCCAACGGCATGGTTCACATACACGGAGGGACGGTGACACTCCCGCGAGAGGTGCGCACACTTATAAAAAAAAAAGGAATGGCATATGGGTTCGAAGAAACTAACGTTTGTAGGACTGGGAGCGCATTTGCGTCAAGCTACAGACGGCAGAGAAATCCCTCGCCGACTTGAAGATATCCATCAACAGCGTCTCTGAGGTACCGCCGAATAATGCGCCGGCCAATGGATGCTCGCCTGGAACAGCAGGAAATACCCCTTTAGCATCAGTCGCGCCAATTGACAGCGAGACAAGCCATGTCAGGACACAAGGCATTCATACGCGAAACGATGTCACCGGTCAGACCATCCATATTGGCCCAAGTTCCGTCCCTGCGCTCGTCATGTCATTGGGTCGGGGAGATACGCAATGGCCTGGCGTACAGGACCTCTTAGGGAAGAGAAGCATGCTGCCGATTTTTGGACTGGACAATGAGAGCGCCACTTACCCATTTGTGGATCTTTGGGGGCTTCCTCATGCTTCTTTATCCCGTGCAAACGAGCTGGCGAACGCGCTACCCAACGATTCCGAGTGTCTGAGCTTCTTTCGATGTTACCGGGAAACCGCTCACGTCGTTTATCCCGCAGTCGCCGATGTCGAAGGAATTGAGTCGGATCTTCTTCTCTTCCTGATCAACCGAGCAAGCTCTCAGACCGGTGCTGGTATTACCGATCAGCAGATTTACTCCAAAGACTTCCACTGGGTTGGACTGGTCTTTGCAATTCTCGCTTCTGGATGCCAGTGTTCAACCTTGCCCAGGAAAGAACGGGAACTGACGTCCCAGGTCTACGTCTGTTGCAGTTTTGAATGTCTCCGGTTCACAAACTTCTTATCCCATGCGACATTGGAGAATATACAGACCCTTCTAATATTGGGCAATGTCATCTCCAACAATATGAACGCTGGTGTAGCATGGAGTCTCATGGGTCTGACAGTCCGTCTGTCGCAAACTCTCGGACTGCATCGCATGTGCCCGCCATCCACACCCGTGCAGCACAGGATCACTCGGAGTAAGGTCTGGTGGGCGCTTCTGTGGCAGGACTCGTTACTGTCCGTTTCCTACGATCGAGCATCGTCCACTACTACCATCGACCACACTGTTCCACTTAACCAGCATACTCCACCAGGTACGAGGACTTATGTCGAGAGCATGTACCGTCTTTGCAAAGTCGGCCTCGATATCGTACGTGAGCGCCAGCGGCCGCAAAACTCTCACGACGGATTGCAGCGCATCACCGAACACCGCAACGAACTTCAAGAAATCATGGTCGATGCAGCCGATTATCTGAAAGACTCCAGAAGATGCCGATCTATGCGGGACCAGCTTGAGCATTGGGCCCTGTATCTCCACATCTCCTACATTACTTCCGAACTCTGTCGACCTGCCATCAGCCCGAGCACTGCTGGTCTTGATCTTTCGAAGACGCTTCGCAAGACGTGCATCGACAGTTTGACCAACACGGTTGAAGCCTTCCTTGGCCTACAAAACATGACGCCCTTTGCCTCTCGCTCATGGTCAGCTGTCCATCGATCACTAAGCTCCGCTCTTCTACTCGGCATCCTTGGGGAACAGAATCGGAACGAGCGGGCTCGTTCACTGCTTTCCAACTTGATCCAGGTCCTCGGAGACGTCACTGCCAACATAGATCCAGCAGAGCTCTCTGCACCGATAACACGATCCGTTGCCGCACTTCAACGACTGCTCAGCTTGCAGAATCGTGGACCCGCACCCCGCACCACTAGCGACTCTGGTGGCTCGCAGGCCTCGCCTATCCTGGCCACGTTTACGGCAGACGATCTCAACAACGCATTGAACTTTGAGGACTCGTCGCTGACGCAGAGTCCTCTGCTTGGCCTGGATCTGGACTCTTCGCCGTACGCCCTCATGGAGTCTATTGTGTGGGGTGCCAACAAGTCTCCTTGATGGATTGATGGTGAGTTTGTCGATTCGAAAAAGTTCAACCCTTGTACTACGAAGCCTCGGTCTCTACCAACGCCATTCTGCCGCCGCACGCGTACTCTTGTCTCGAGTACGACAGTATGAAGTACTCGAACTGCTGCTACGGAGTTTTGCGCTGTGATCACGAGAATTTGGGTGCCATGGCATATGAGACGATCCTGGCAGGCCAAGTGGTCAACGTCCTCGGTGCACCGCCCTGGTCTCTGCATCGTCGCTCTTGGTCATATCCACAATCGCAATCATACTGTATGATTTAATCAACGATACCTAGATATTGATAACATGTAGCACGAACCTGCAGAGGAGCGTTCTCCCCAGAAGGAAGAAATGAGACTTAAAAGAAGATAATGGGGGGATTTCGGAAGAACAGCTATGCGGGGGGTCAGGACTCGTCGATTGGAAGAATGTGTAAAAGCTGCCAGATATAGCTACGTGGCGCGTGGGTGTAGACCGGGGGCCAAGACCCACGGCTACGCTCTTAAAACTTTTATTAGTGTTAATTATCCTGTCCCCCCATGGTGGCGCTGGTGAATTGCATCGACTATCTACCTTTCGCCCGCTTACCCATTGTTCTCTTTGTATATGGGGCCATACTATTCACCAATTACCATCTCCTTCCATCCATCCATCTACGACATATCGGTAGTCAAAAACGAGGCCACCCATGATGCTGGGCCCGGTAGTCCAAACTGTATGCCATGTAATTACTGCGATCGGGCGTTTAATATGAAGGTGTTAGCTACTTTGTCTACTTTGCACCTGCGTCTACCTCTCTGTTGTGTAACACTGTCGGCAGTTTCTTTAGACTTCGACTTCAGCCGGCAGTGTTTCCCCTCTTCATCTCACCCCACTCTGTACATTGTTACCGTAATATCTCCGTATACATGGAGAAAATGGTATATGGCAGGATGGTGATGACGCTAATCTTGAAAATACAAAATGTAAAGGCTAGTTGAGAAGGTTACTGGGCAGATATGCTTCTTCGATGGTGAAAATGGGAAACGCTGGGCGCTAATGCAGATAATACTCGCGATCCAAGACGCTGGAAGCCCACTTGACATCGTCATCGTCGAAGCCATCGGTGCTCCAGTCGTGGCACTCGTCGTAGGTCTGACACTGCAATGGTGTGAGCGGTACTTCCTCTGCAGAGTTTTGGTAGAACATACTTACCATGTGCTTGTCGTAGGACGCATATCGGTAGAATGTATCAGTCTTGATCGTAAAATCCGACCCAATAAGGGTGGGATCCAGCTTATGCATGAAGCTTCCCGCGTAGCTGCCATAGTCAGTGAGAAGTCGTCTGGTTTGGTAAAATCCCCACTTACCCTGTCAGATTGCCTTCGAGCTTATCTTCTTCCATTACCTCTCTCACAAGTCTAGCTGAAACAGAATGATCAGTGTGTTCGTAGCACTGCTCGTTGTCTTCGGGCACATTCGTCTTGAAGTCGAGCACCCGGATATCATGCGCCTTTCTCTCCTTCAGCACAGTGGAGATGAGCTCCTTCAAGTTTTGAAGCGAGTAAGTCGCGCTGTGGTCGATTGCGGTAATGGTCTCCAACTTGTTCCTGTAGAGCTTCTTCAGAGACTCCTTACCGGTTACATCGTAGCCTTCGCCTTGAGTCCCGCCGTCCGGTAGGCGGAGATAAAGGATCTGGACGTTGCGTATGTCTTCTGAAGAGCGTAGGAGAAGCTTCTTGCCGTTGAGCTTCACATATGTGTCATTCCAAACGTCCGCGTTTGTTAGAGCCAAAGCCATGAATGAGTATGCGTCTTCGAGGCCGCGTTCAAGTGAATTGGAGTGGTTGCCGATCTCGCCTCGGTCGCCAGAGGTGAAGACCACGGTCGTAACACTGCCACGAGAACATCAGTGTGGGTGTCTAGGCTTCCGTTCAAGTGTGGGTACCATTTGAAAACGTAAAAGTCGTGGAAGAGATCTGGATTGTGGAAGAGGAGACTGTCCACGGGATGGCCACTGAAGTAGATTGAGCCACTAGATGCATTAGAACAGACAATGACGTCGAAAACATAGTCTCATCCTTACCCGGTGCAACTGAACGGGTTTTCATTCCTCTTCATGCGTGCTGTGGCGGCGAGAGCTACGAATAGGAAGTGCAAGAAGATCATGATGAAGCTAGAAGCGAGCATTGTGGTGACTCGTTGGTGGACGCGATAGGCGGTAAGGGCGAGTGACGGCGATGGTTCGAGGTGAAGAAGTTTGGGTGGGGGAGGGGAAGAGGGGAGGAGGGGAGGAAGAGAAGAGGGAGGAAGGGAGGTTTTCATCCCGAGGCCTGCGAAAGAAGCAGGCGCGAGCTGGCCAGGGACGTGTGAGGAAGGAGTACGTTATGCCCAGCCCTGAACTCTAGGACAGACAAAGACGCCTCAATGCAACCCTCGATACAATACAATCTGTTTTGACGACGATATTTCCCCTTTGGTTGTTGACCACATCTCTCCCCAAGCATTGACACCAGGGGACTGAACATTGAACGAACTGATGTTGACATTGAATTCGCTACAAAACCAAGACCATACACTTGAACGCTCACAGAAGTGATACAACCAGCCGCTTTATGAGCCTTCTGAAATCTCGGTGGGACTCGTGCAACAGGAAAAACGTCAAGGAAGTGAAGCTTCAGAGTAGATTCCAAAAGAAGATATGCATCAACGTTGCCTTGCTCCATCTCAGCGTGTATTCTACATGGTCGGTCGTATCCAAGGATGAAGTGAGTCCTATGCAACAGACTAGTCTTCTTTGGAGCTAGTGCCGTGGATATCATTCGGCCTCGACTCAAACTTACTCAACAAGTTCATCCTTCTCATCGCTCAACTCGGAGACTCAGACTCATCCTTTACTCGCATTTGTTCATTTTCCTATCATTGAGACGTCTATGAACTATTGGAATCCCTTTCATCATGTCTCGAGAGTGCCCGGCGACCCCGACCCGTTCACAGCGTCCGTGTTACATTTTTCATGTGTGACGACCCAATCTCGCCGTTATTCGGAGCTTTCGAATTGTCGGCCTTGGAACGCTATTTCTTTGGTTCCTCCCTTGGGTGACTGCCCTCGTTGGTATCGCCTTCAGCCTGCTCGTCTTCCAGCTTCTTTGCCTCCATCTTCTCTTCAGTCTCCTGCGAAGGTACGGCAGGCAAGATTCCGGTTGCGATAGCGTCCAGGTCGCTAGGCATACATGTCGCTGGAGACGCATACGGACCAACGCCTTCCTCTTCGCTCAGCTTCTCTGCCTTTTTCTCAACCCAGGCTACCGCGTCGTCAACAACAGCGGCTCCCTTGTCGTACATTCCCTTGGCCATGTTTTCGACGGCCTTGACTGTTCCCGAGATGGTGGCGTGCGGTATAATTCCTTGATCTCCAGCCGTGGATTCATGGTCGGATGGATTTTCAGAGGCTACCGACGGTTCCTTTGACATGCTGGACTATAAAACGCTGAGTATGGCTGAAGAGAGTTGATGGGCTCTGCTGTAACTTACGAGGACCGTCTTCGATTCAATCTTGGATTCAGGGTCTGGCTTCATGGTTGAAGATCTCGGATGCTGTGAAATCGCTCAGTTCTGCGGTGTCGATTGTTGGCTACGTCAGTTTTGTGGTCGCATAAAAAACAACAAACTCGCTCGCGGCTTCCCAACAAGACAAACGGTGACGACAACCCACCGAGCGCACCACATATTGTCCGTTACCGTAGGAAACCGCAGTTACTTCTTACAATCTTCCCCGGCAGATATAGCAGTGCACTGTACAGAGTTGTAATCCCTTGGGCCTGTTGCTGCATTTCGCTATACCTCACGTATGAGAGAATGTGCGGTATGGCCCACCTTGATTGGCTCATTCTTTACATCTCTACCCTATCCAAGTTTCTCGATTTCCATATGTCCAAGGGACACTACTTTGTTTGGCGACCCAATTACGCGGGTCCAATTGCATACGTATCACGTGGATGAGACATAAAGACCGCCTGCGCATATTGGCCCCGCGAGTGTCTGGAGTCTTAACCAATTTCTGGTAGCGACAATCGAAACATGGTATTCCCTGGAGCCTTCGTATTTGACCATGCCGTCACGATTGCCACGCATGTTAGCCCATATGCCAGCATTGGACTTCTGAGATTGCTTCGATCGTCATCTCTATATTGCTCTGAGGTATCGGGTCACCAGGCTTAATCTATATATTTTCGTTCACCGAGGCCATTGAAATGGAACCAGATGACGGCATATCAAGCATCAGAGGATAGCTTTTGTTCATGACGTCAAACAAGGGTACATCCACTGCTGCATTTACACGTCGGAAGTGCTAGCCTTGCCATCAGATACAGGTATGCCGGTATACTAATGCACTGAGGTAGGGACATAGTATCCCCAGGTACACCATCATGTCAATGGATCCTACCTGTCCGGTTCTGGTCAAGGATCCGGAGAGCTTATGTAGCACCGAAGACATCTAGGCACAGGGCGACAGGAAACCCTGTGGTAAGCCAAATGGCAAAAACTGCTGTACCTACCCGGTATCTGTATCAACATCCATAATGTACTTTTGGAAGGTGACAGCATGCAGTACTGTCGACTCAATTCTCAGTTGACGGGTCAGCACTGCTTTCTAGCCGGCTCGTCGGATCTCCGCTCAAAAGGGACATTGGTTGCTGGCCTAGCAATTTGCGTTCTTTCTCGAGTTGCGTAACTTGAATAGCCCACACGAGCAATTTAGCTCATCCCTGCAAGGATGGCGTCGATATGAGGTGGTTCGTCGAGTTAGCCGCCTGGCGTGCAGTCTAGAGATCACGCGTTCTACTAGAAGCCTTCCATGCATCTACATGGGTCCCAATGGATGTCTATGGATTCTGCGCAGCGATGGACGTAGACCCGTTTGCTTCCTTCCATGGTACGCTACTGTCAGAATTCGACGTGTGTAAGGCGGATACAAAATACCTGTTTCATCAAACCAAGCCAAACGGAGAGTCATTTGGCGTCCGTGTCTAGGATTTATGTGAGGAACCCCTGTTCAACGTGATCAAGGCAGCGAAGGAAGTCGCGCGAGCTATTGTGGGATGACTGGTGGACAGCCCTGTTCTGCACTCCACATGTTCGAAAGCTTCCATGGACATTCTACGACTGAGGTGAGCCCTTGTCTATGGATTTTGGGCAGCAAAGGTTATATTACCTTGAGGTACAGCAGTCACAAGGAGCCTGCAATGCGTCTTGAACGACGTCGAGAATACTCTGCGTGGCTTGGCAGCAATATATCTTGGTCGAGGTGTATTCTGATGCAGGTCCACAAGAACCTTAGGAATAGTACGCCATGGTAAGATCGTGGTGGGCGTTTACACTTTATTAGCCTGTATACGCTATGCTTCACGGCGCATACAGACCCGACGAACTCGCTTCACAGCCTCCCTGGACGCAAGGCAGGGTATACGCAGGGTACACTACCGCCTGCTCTGTGCGTTCTGCGGGCTGGGCTGTAAACGGTCAGAAGCTCACAACTGGCTTGCGCGTGCCCACCGACGAACATCGATGCGTTGGGGGGCTCTTCGTCTCGCTGCATACCAACTCGCTGCAGAATCGAACAAGAACGGCTGATACAGTAATACAACACTGTGCTTTTGTAAAGCGTCCGTAAAGTGTCCGCGGAGCAAAGGACTGTACAAGTGGGATTCATTTTGGTCACTTGGATCCTCATTCATCATTGACCACTAGTGAGAGACTGCTGGGATCGGTAATGACTTGATGCATGGCAGTGTGGTCTTCCCAGACGTTCCTTGATGGGATTGGGGGCAATTTAATATCCATTGCCTAGTCACAAACCTGGCGCTCCCACGGCGCCCACTACATATCCCGACCCCTGCAGCCTTTTCAACCAACATACGTTTTATCGAGCGAGATGTGGAGTCCCCAGGTAATCCCCGCATTTCTTTGCGAGGTCATCTCGCCCTAGGCTTGGAGCAAGGCGGAGGCTACTAGGTTTGAATTCGACATATACATCAGCGGTCCCTCCCGTCTTTTCATCTTGCCGGCACCAACACACCAAGTCGTCTTCCCTCCTTTTTGCTAAAAGCTCCTTTCTTGCACCTTTGACGCCATCCACTCAATCAATCGAGGCTTTCCTTTTTCTTTTTTTAGCAGCAGCAGCATCTTGACCTATTTGTGACGGCCCACGCGTGAGCCGCAACAGCGCAGCTTGCACACGTGACACGTGCAGCCCTTTTCACCCTGGTCGCCGTAACTCCGTCCACCAATCATGGCAGGCGTTACTCCCTCTCCAGATGTCAGTCCCGTGTCAGCGGCGACGACCAATGGACTTTTCCCGCGAGATTCCTTCTGCCTTAATCTTTCCACTCTACCGGACGCAAGCAACTTTGTTCTAAAAACCACGCTCAAGTCTCCTCATCTCCTAGAGTCTCCGAATGGCTTTTACTCTGGTACCGACATCCTAAATGGTTCTTTCAAGAAACGACCTCGCAACATGTCTCAATCATCTGGCACCGACCGCGAGATGTCCAGCGACACAACCCAAGTTCACTCCAATGGCACCGCACCCACCAGTAACGGCGAGCCACGCTCGAGTACGAAAAAGCGTCCTAGTACCGACACAATCGACTATCCGCGCAGACGCGCAACAATTGCGGTACGGCACCCACATGAAGCCCGCATTCAAATGGTACTGACCAGCAGACAGTGTGAAATTTGTCGATCCAGAAAATCTCGCTGTGATGGTTCGAGGCCCAAGTGCAGGTTGTGTACAGAGCTAAACGCGGAGTGCATCTACCGAGAACCAGGAATCAAGCTGGACGCAGGGGACAAACTCATTCTCGAGCATCTGAGCCGCATCGAAGGTCTCCTACAAACCAATCTCGCCAATGGTTATGGCCTGACTACCCACTCACCGGCAGCAAGTAACTCCACGAGTGAGGATTTCCTGGCCCGCAGTACCGGCAATATGTCTGCATTGGGAATGGTTCAACCCTTGAACGGCATGGGAACATGGAACAGCATATCCTCGAATATCTCAACCATGCCAAAGACGCACACAACAGCAGCGTTGAATCTCCTTCAGTCGCCCATGATCCGGGAACTTGTCTCTCGTCCCTACGATCCCAAGATCTTGCTCCAGCTTGAGATGAGCCGAGAGCCAATCTGCCTCGGTACCTCACTGGGCTTAGACCTCTCCAACACTGGCGTTGGCACATATGTACAAGCCTTTTTTGACAGAGTCAACGTCTTTTACGCATGTGTTAACCCGTATACCTGGACTAGCTACTACCAGACCGCCCTCTCCCATGGTTTCCGCGAGGGGCCCGAGAGTTGCATTGTCCTTCTGGTCCTCGCTCTTGGCCATGCTGGAAGTGCGGGAAGCATTTCTCAGCAAAGTCCAGACAAGGACTCACCCGGCCTGGCATACTTCGCTGCCGCCTGGGCGCTTCTGCCCAACCTGATGACCCGAAACAACATGCTTTCTGCGCAATGTCAGATTCTAGCTGCCGCCTACCTCGTCTATCTCGTCCGCCCAGTGGAAGCATGGAATATCTTGTCTGGCGCGAGCATGAAATTACAATTACTCCTGAGTGCGCCAGGAAGAGTTTCGCCTGCAGAAGAAGAATTGAGCAAGAGGGTTTATTGGAACGCCGTAATGATCGAAAGGTAGGTCGCCTCCCAATATGACACTAGTACCATCACTAATCATGCGTGTGCATGCAGCGACCTTCTAGCCGAGCTGGATCTTCCCCACTCGGGAATTGGGCAATACGAGGACACCTTCACCTTGCCTACCGGATTCGAAGATGTCGGAGCGGAAGCACTAGGCAGAGACGAATTGTGGTACTTTTTGGCCGAGATCGCACTTCGCAGACTTCTCAACCGAGTGAGCTCTATGCTCTATATCAGGACTTCTCAGTACTCCAAATCTCCTGCAGCCACATCAATCGCGCAGCTAGATCCTTTGGTATTAGAGTTGGATTATCAGTTGAACCAGTGGTATGCAGGGCTTCCACAAGCCATGCAATTCCCTCTTGACACAGTTCCTCTCCAAAACCCGGTTCAAACTGTTCTAAGGCTCCGATACTTTGCATGCCGGACAATCATCTTCCGACCCTACATTCTTCTTGTTCTGCAGGATGAAAGCCTGACAATGGACTCAAACGTTCAGGACAATTGCCACAAGTGCTTGGAGGCCTGCATTCGCCAACTCGAGTACATCACAGCACACCACGCCGGCCACCTTCCTTACCTCTTTCAGGGTGCTCTTTCGTAAGTCCAAACTACTCATTAGGTATGATGTTCTGTCTGACGTCTTATAGCATCATTTCGCAAACACTTCTGGTCATGGGTGCAACCATGTCCCATTCTCTTTCAGCACTGCTTCCACCGCCGGCAACGATGGATGACATCATTACCAATGTTATTCATGAAGTGGAGCGCCTCTCCCACCTGGCACCAAGTCTACGCCTCTCTCTCGAAATCGTTCAAGAAGCCGAAAGTAAACGACAGATGTGGCTCCGCAGAGCTGGCCTCAAATTTGAGCCATGAAGGAACCGACGACCATGATAACGATGCTGTCAACCATTCAGTTTGGCCAGAGTTGCAACGCGTCGTCTGATGAATAGACTTGGACGGCGAAGACGGTGCATTAGTCAGGAATCAGCGACTTTACACTGCAGTCTTCCAGGTTCATTTAGCCTGTCGTTACAGCATTTTCGGTCCCATTTGACCTTCACATGCCAGGTACGACGAAGAGACTCCTTACAAGACGAAATCATTCACTTCGGCCGAGAAAATATTATACAAATCGTACGGACCTACGCAGCGCTGGGAAACCGCCACCCGGACCAGATATACCCACCTGGTTTGTATTTCGTCAACTCCCGACATGAGACCCACATCAAAACCTTGTCGTAGGAACCAGCGCTATAATGTGCTCGCTCGCTCCGCACCTCTTACGTCCAAGGGAATAACTGATCAACGAATGATGGACACCTCGTTCCTTCGTTGGCTGTCCAAGGTTCGCCATGCATTGTACATATACCACCGGCTAATATTACAGGGGCGGTGCATTTCACCCCTCCTTCGAACCCCCTTCTGTGGCCCTTCCTCAGATCTTGGAGCGGAAATTAGCACGCGGCAAGCCACAAAAACGAGGGATGGGGACAGGCATCCTGTGGGATTTATGAATGCCGAAGTACCGTACATATCACCTAGGTACATGTATGTATGTACTTCAGGTCCAGAAAATGGGTCGGGCCAATCAGGCTAATCAGCGAGCCTGAGACGCCTCACTTTCGTCAAGACGAAGGTTCATGGGAAGGGTTCGTCAAGTGCATGATGGCCTTGCTTAGACATTTGTGTAACGGTGCTGGGTTCGGCAATGAGCGACATGCTGATATTGGGAAGCGAGGGCGATGAACGGTGCCGATATGTACGTTGTATAAAAGCATTAGGGCATTGCGCCCGATGGCTGGTTCCTGGAAGGAAATGTAAGTTGAAACGATGGCGAGAAAGACAATAACCTTGAATGCCGAGGATAACGACATGTAACGACCAGTTGAGATCTACCAAAGAATAAACAAATGAGTGCGATACCACCTGATCTCTATGTAGTACGACCTACCCGAACAGCAGCGAGATTGACTCGGCAGCAACAAATTTCCCCATGTCCCTTTTACGCGTGCACGCCGCGTGCGAGCCACGAACTGCAGTCAGTCACTGTCAGTGGCTCCCCTCAATATCAAGTTCCATATTATGTATACATTACATACGAAGCTTTGAACTGACCAACCACCAGAGACGCTGGAGCGAGCAAGGACCGGGGTTCTCGGTGAACAACAAGGAATAGATCTGCCAATTCATCCATCCTGATTGGCCGTTCCGTTCGTTCATTACATATATCCTGCAGGCCCGCATTTGACATATCTACTGCCATGGAGAAGCCGCCATGCATGGTCATATTTACCCAAACGACAGGGGGTATAATTTACCCTGCATGCTGCTGCCATGTATGTATGTATGTACCCTACCCATCAACCCTTGTATAGAAACAAATCCTATCTTCTGGAAAGAAGGAAAGGTCTCGTAATATTGTAATGATGATCATGATAATGATAATAATAACCTGCTTGCTCGTAATCATGATCGTGATCGTGCTCGTGCTCTCTCCGCTGGGCCGAATGAACTCGACCGACTATGTGATGGGTGCGCAGATGTACACGTACCCGCCGCCTCTGCTGCTGCTGGGGGGGAGAAAGGAAGGAAGGAAGGAAGGAAGGAAGAAGGAAACAGGCTCGAGGAAGATGTGCATAACGAATGTTCCGTGCGTGGAGAAAAAACGGTGTGGCACTGTCGGAGGCGTGCAGTACATACCTACATACATGTATGTATGTATGTAGATGGATGGATGGACGGATGGATAGATTGGCACACGTGTGTTTGTACATACATACATACATACATACACAAGGGCGCTTCCAGAGCGACGAGGGCTCCTTCCTGCAGACCAACCAACTGTTACACAGGTCGGGCACACTTGGCACTGTCCGTCCGTCTATGGAATTACGTTACGATTGACGGGACAGACATCTAATAGCTTCTTCTTCTTCTTCTTCTTCTTCTTCTTCTTCTTCTTCTTCTTCTTCTTCTACAAGGGTAGCACCGCAGTCGTTAAAGTATTACCTGTAATGTTAAACGGGGTTTCAAGACCCATATCTATCTACCCCTTTTACTCTTATCCGCAATAACGAATTACACAAATCTCTTTCTTCGCCCCATCTATCTACCTTTCCATGTAATTAGTACTGCGTATGTATGTATGTATGTAATTAGTGGCTGGCCTCCGCTACATACACATGTACAGTACGTATATATATATGTACATATACATAGGCAGATTCGAGGAACGTGACAATGAATGACCCGGGGAAAAGAAAGACGAAAGGGTACACTTTTAAGCCAACAACGTTGGGTGATCTGGCGGCGCTAATTAGTGGGAATAAATGGGGAGATGTAGTATTTGTTTGAGATACCTCTCTCTCTCTCTCTCTATGTACATACATGGGTAGGTAGGTAGGTAGGTAGGCAGCGCGCGCTTCGAGTCATGCGTTCGTACGTACATACATGTACGACGTCAAAATCTTACCTGGGTCATAACTATTACCAGAGAGGATAAATATGATCACATGTCGCGCTGGGTTTCCTGCGCGTGCCCCCCCCCCTTTTCCCCCCCGGGGGTGATGGGTGGTTTTCGCACCACTTGTATTTATCGCATAGATCGCATCTGTGGTGTCTGACATTTATCTATTCATTTCTTTCTCCTTGGTCGTCTGGGTAGAAAATCCAAAGATATTCGCGTTGCCCCAATAATTACAATGGTCCAAGGAGAAACACTGCTGCTGCTGCTGCTTGCACGTCGTCGTCGTCGTCGGCCTGTCTGTCTGTCTGTCCTCAGTCTACCTCGTATATGTAAATGGAAGCAAGTGCAAAGTGCGAGCAGACCTAGAGTTGAGTCTGCTTGGGCTCTATCCTATCCTTCTGAACGGTGATGTACTTTTTCCGCACTATTGTACACCACATGGTGCGTGGTAAAAGGCGCTTATTATTATTATTATTATTATTATTGTGTCCTCATGACCAGAGCAAACCTGTTCGTGCCAAGGGGGGTGAGACTGCATCTAATTACCTAATTATCTACCTTGCCATGGCGGCGGGGTTTGATTGGCGGCCGCGCTAAATAAATACAGGTTGGACTTTAACAGTACGACGTATGTATGTATAATAGCCTGCTGTATTATTATATAATTACCCGTTTGAGCTATCGTGCATCTTCTCGTAATCATCTGGGTAGTAGTACTGGTCGAAATTTATGATAAGAGAGAAAATCTTCTATTAACGTTCCGACATGTACATACATACATACATACATACATACATATACCGATGATTAATGAACAGGGCTTGCTCGGTAGGTACATTGCATCAGAAGAGACGTGGATTCTGCTGGCCTTGCAAAAGATTAGCCGGAGGGGCACAGTGATAGTTCTAACCCAGTCAGTGCAGCCCCCGGTCGTACCCGGTGAAGAGCACTGCATGCTGAAATGAGAGATCAGAGGGTACGTACATACTTGGGAGAGATAAAGCTGTTGTTTCCACCTACACAGTCTCACGATGATTTGCTGAATGCGTTCAATTGGGTCGGTTCAGGGATATAGTGGACAAGTCCGAAGAACTGTAGTATTATAATAATGCAGTACAAGTTGTTTTAGTGGGGGGGGGGGGCGTCTTCTGCAAGGCGAGGACCTTGAAGACTGACTGCATACATAGATAGATATGCTCCGCCGTACATATAGGACAAGGTTATCTGTAATACCTACCGATTAATAGGCATGCCACGTATCGTGATTCTTCCGTCATACGTCGACTTCGTCTACGAGTGTCCTGCAATCTCGGAGGAACGCATCACAAGCCAACCACGAGGGTTGGCTAGACGACGGCATTATTCGTAGAAAAACATCTCTTCCCTGCATGTTAGCTTAGAAACATTCGTCACACATGTATATTGGGGGAGGAAAAAAAAGGGAATTAACAAATTGGTAACGAGGTTCATCACACGGATTGTTTCGAATGAGTGAGAACATCGTCGTTTTTTTTTTGGGAAGTGCCCGACCATAGTGAGGTGCAGCTCGTCAATCTGAGAGGAATCGTATAATTAAGCGTGTTATTTCTCCTAGCGTTTCCAGCGATGTAAGACAGTGGCGTATAAGTCTTATTGTCTCGAGACCAGGATCGCATCCCATGGAGCGAGAAGAGACCCATTCTAGAAACTGTGGGCCTCAGGATACGTCTTGCGAACGATT
This sequence comes from Pleomassaria siparia CBS 279.74, assembly GCA_010093715.1. Taxonomy (NCBI): domain Eukaryota; kingdom Fungi; phylum Ascomycota; class Dothideomycetes; order Pleosporales; family Pleomassariaceae; genus Pleomassaria; species Pleomassaria siparia. The sequence goes on along the minus strand of MU005767.1, from coordinate 1,394,613 downwards.
CAGTGCCGATATCCGGTAGGCCTCTCAGGGCTCCTAGTATTCCAGGTACCACTTGCGTATCGTGGATTTCTCCTGAACTGGTCTGACGTCCGACCTCAGATCTGAGCTACCAAGGTCGAAGCGAACATGCAATGCTGGGTAACCGTCCAATACATGTTTCTTTTTTGGCAAAAACTGTGTTGAGTTGCATCTTTTCAACCTTGCTAAGGCCCTTCTGGTGGATACACTGGGGATTGATGGAAAAAAAGGTTTCCCCCCTTTGTCCAATACCTTCATTTCACCTCCGAAACTGGGAAACGCAGTATGATTCTACGTTGCAAATCCTTCGAAGAGCACGAGGAATTCACATCCCTCTGGTAGCTTCCCTAATGGCCAGTGGACACCCTCTTCCTCCACGCTTCTTAGAGCTTCGAGTGGTTCCTTATGGTCAACCCAGAAGTCAGTGAAGGCGCAACATATGCAGTCTTCCCGGACACTCTGTTCGTCTTCCGTCTTACGTTCGTTGGAGAATGCAGTGCCCTTCAGAGTGGCAGTCTTAACGTACATCACGGGAGAGCTTGCCATCAGTCCACGGCCATGCAATTTGGCGAAAGAGAAATCAAAGTTCTCGATACCTCGACCAAATGCGCGTAGTGTGGCCATAATGGCAGCCGGGTGTGAGCTCAGAATGCCAAAGGTTCGATCTTCGTCTTCTCTGATGTTGCGTAGGATCTATCGCCGTTAGCTGCTGTCTCTCGAAAGTGGTATAACCTGCCGTTTGCATAATCAAAGGGGTTCCCTTTCGACGAGCTAACTGATTGATTGATTGATATGATTGATTAATTAAATTATTTAACGTCCTTACAAAACCTCCTAGGGGGTATATAGACGGACTATGTTCTAGGTTTATAGTAGTAGCTTACCTACTAGAGGTAGTCTGTTCTTATATAGGTTAGCAGTTGCAGCTGCAGTCTTATAGACAACTTCCGCTAGGTAAAGAGGATCTATATATATTTCTAGAGCCTAAGAGGCCTAGTATGTTTTAGGGAGCACATAGGCTTAAGGAGAGAGAGGAAGGCTTATAAAGCCAGTATTTATGTTATAAGGTGTAAGATGTAATATAATATAGTATAGGGGATAAATAAATAAGAATAAAAATAGAAGAGGTAGAAAAGTAAGTAGCAGCCTATAGCTGCCTATCCTTATACTATTATTTACTAAGACATTAGCGCAGACAGATAGAGGTGTAGAAGCTTATAAGTTAAAGTAAGGCTTTAAACTTGCTAGGGTTCTAAAGAAGCTCTGCTAGATACTGCATACCTTCCTTAGTAGTACTTAGAGGCTAGATTAGACAGAGTAGCTACTTATTAAAGGTAGCCCTAGTCCTATAGTAGTAGATAATGTGTTCTAGGGTCTTTACGCGCCTATAGAAGCATTTAAGTCTAGCCTTAGCATAGTTAAACTTATAGTAATACTATATAAAATCCCTGTATTTTAACTAAATTACTAGCAGATAGGCAAGGCTTAGTTACGTTATCTTAAGCTCTAAAGGAGCCTTAAACGTGTTATATAGTAAGCCCTATTAGTTATACTATGTTAAAAGCTTTGCTTTTTTAAGGGTCTACTAGCCTTACTTTGCATAGTTAAGTAGGCCCCTTATAATTAAGCGTACCCTAGAAGTAGTAGGCTAGCCTACTATTCCTGTAGGCTATAAAGGGTTCTTAGCTTTAGCATTAGTAAGGTTGTTAGCCTCCTTATTACTTATAATCCTAGTGTGCCTAGGGGCCTACTAGATTTATATGTTAAAGATTTCTATAGCGTTTTAGCACTCTAGGAAGGCCTATTAAGAGGAGATAGGAGCGTTACCCCTAAGGTACTATATAACTAAGGTGCTGTTAATACACATCTAGATAGGTAGATATAGTATATATCCTATAATCTAGATAGCGCATTAGAGTTCTCTCTAGGCGCCTACCGCCTTAATATTAAATACATATAACTAGGAGTAAAGTAAGCTACTCCTAGAGGCTATCTTAACCTAGCCTTAATATATAGTATATTTATAAGTAACTAATCTCTAGCCCTAGTAGCTTTATTTAGATCTATTAGAGAAGACTATAATAGTATTATTAGGCAGGGTTACCTACTATGCCTTAAAGAGTCTTAATGCTTTAGCCTTATCCTAGTCTAGAGTAGGATTTGTGCGGCAGCCTTATAAGTAGTAAGGTTCTGCTAAAAGAGAGTAGAGGGTAGCTAGTAAGAGAAGCCTAATCCTCTAAACTTTAGATCTAGGCATCTGCTACCCTTCTGCTCCCCTCCCTCTGCTAATTATCTTAGGTTAGATGCATCTAGTAAGCGGGTGCCTGTTATTAGTAGTCTATAAGTAAAGGGTAAACCTAAGTTTTACCTCTTCTAGGGCTACTATAGCTAAGGGGAGTCCTGCCTCCCTAAGTAAGATAGTACTTAGGGTAGTCCTCTATATAGGGAGGACTGCTCTAGCAGAAAGTACTAGTGTTTAGTTAATAGCAGTAATATACTATCTAATCCTAGTACTAACTATAAGTTTCTAGGAGCTCCTAATAATCCTAGGATTCTTAGTTTATCCTTTATACTAGGCCTCTGCTCTATAGAGGAGGGAGGGCATAACGCAGGTAGTTACAGCCTTCCTTAGTACTACTATAAGTAGGCTATACGCTGTATTTATAAGGCCTTAGAGATAGTAGGCAACTTTATAAGCAGCAGCTACTCTAGTAGCTACGTGCTTTTTAAACGTAAGCTTCTAGTTAAACTATACTCCTAGCTACTAGAGGGCAGACTAGCTTCTGTCCCCTTAGGGGGAGATTAGGGTAATAGTAAGGTTATTATTAATCTAGTATTCTAGGGAGTAATTTCCCCTCTACTTAGTAAGGTGTATTATCTTAAGCTTCTTAGGTGCAAAGGCTATTTTATTATTAGCGCCCTATTTATTAATTAACTAGATATCTAAGGTAAGGAGGTTAACGTTTTTATCTAGGGAGTAAGATGCCCTATAGAGGCAGACGTTATCTGCATACCTAAAGCAGCAGGTGCAGTCCTAATTAAGTAGTTTAGCTAGGTATAATATATATAGGGCTAGTAAGAGGGGTAATCCTTATAGTATACTATAGGCTACTAGGTAACTAGGAGTAGTGTCCTTCCCTAGTTAGACTTAGACTAATTAGCCTGTAAGGAAGGATTTAACAAAGGAGAGGGCTAGAGCTAGCTAGCCCTGTTTAGCTATTTAGTAGAGGAGTTAATTCCTTAGGAGCGCGTTAAAGGCGCCTTATACGTCTATTATTACTATAGTAACGTGTTTACCTTTAGACTAGGCCTGCTCTATATTTATTATAGGCTGACTTAAAATACAAACTATAATAAGTACTAATAAAAGTATTATATTCCTTATAGGTCTATCTATAAGCCTATAGAGATTTATATATGTATTTACTTATACCTGTAGTTAGTCTATAGTATAACTATAGTATAAGTAAGCTGTAAGGCCTTAGTCTCCTCTATAGTCCTGTAATTATCCTATAATTAAACTATAACTAAGGCTAGGCAAAGCCTAGCCTATTATATACCCTCTACCTTACCTAAAAATTTTTATATGCGTATAGTGTGTGCTAAGCGCACTATACGCGCATACTATAGTAGCTGTGCGCGTCTATTATAGCTATTATATATATACAGAGCAGGGTAATTACAGCTCTGCTAAGCAAGCTACCCCTTCCTACACTATATAAACCCTAGGTTCTTATATAAATCCTTCCCTAAATAAACTACTCCCTACCTGCTTCTACTACTACTACTACTATTAACTACTCTAGACTTCTTGCGCCCCCTCTTATAATAACTTCTCTTAACAGATTAACCTCTATTACTACTACTAGTAGCCCCCTCCCTCCCCCTAATAATAACCTACAGAACGTGCCTTTAGGCTATAATATTAACGTAAGTAATACCTTAATATTATATTATAGTTATAATATAGATGCTAACTTATATATTTAAGCAAACTCCCTACTACTACTATATTAGCTAGTATAAAGTTATTAGTAATTCTAAAGATTCTAATAAAGAGACTAATAAGTACCTAGTGCGCATATGCTGTAAGTATATTTTAAAGATAATAAAGTTTAGTTTTATAAGCTGTATGCCTAGTTCTAGGCTTAGCTATAATTCCTACTATACTAGGCGCAAGCCCTATACCTATAATAATAAGCACTTAGCTACCTACCCTAACGCGCATAAGGCGCTTAAGAAGTTTAAAAAGTACTATAATAAGAGCTACGCAGATAGTAATAGCTATATTACTATTATAGAGACGTATAGTAAAGTTAAGGGGAAGGGTAAGACGTTAGGCACCTATTATAAGTTTAAGCCTAAGTTCTATTACCTACGCTGTGCCTTTAATAACTTAATAGAGGCGGCTAACTATAATACTGTCCCTAGGGTTACCTTCTAAACTTTAACTAAGCGCGCCTAGGCTAACTATAAGGAGGGTAAAAGCCCTCTCTATAGTAATAGTTAGGCGCTTGCCTTTATACCTTAGACCCTAACTTATAGGCGTAATAGGGGCGTCTAGGCCTAGATAAACTAGCTAGCTACTAGCACTGTAATAGCCTTCTAGATGCTTACTAAGCGCTTTAACTATATAGAGCAGACCTAGTCTAATAGGTTTACTCTATTAGCTATAAGTTCCTTTTCCTCTTCTCTTAAGCCTTACTAACTTCTTATAGTAAGCCCTCTAGAGTTAAGGCAACTATTAATGTATTAAGTTAGGACGCTATTATAATTAGACTTACTTGCGCTTATAAGACTATTATAGAGGTCGTGCTCCTATAAATTATTAACTCTTCTAGGAGCCTAATAACCCTAGATATAGGCGTTCCTGCTCTCCTTATAATTTTAATAATAAGTTACCTCCTTACTATAAGAGAGGTAGCTCTTATTAGAATTAAGACCTATACTTACTCTTTAGGCTAGCACTTTAGTATTATAATATAGCTCCTAGCCTCTTGCGTTATCTTCTTTAGGCTAGTACTTTAGTATTATAATGTAGCTCCTAGCCTTTTGCATTATCTTCTTTAGGCTAGCACTTTAGTATTATAGTGCGGCTCCTAGCTATAGCGTCTATTTTTCTAGGCTAACACTTTAGTGTTATAATAAGGGTCCTAGCCCTTTATTTTATAAGTAGATACCTAGGGCTGCGTCCCTATTATAGCTTAGCTGTTAATTTCTTTCCTTTTTACTTTTTATTCTTCTCTTATTAAAAGGTGTTGTGTTCTTATCTCTTTTCTTAAAAATAGCCTATGCCTCTGTGTCCTAAAAGTTCTCTAATAGCTCCTATATTAGGTTATCCTAACCCTTCTATTTTACTAGTAGCTGCTTCTTTCCTTAGCCTCTTGCGTTCTTTATCTAAAGTATCTTCTCTACTTTATACTTACTAAGGTTAGGGTCTAAATTCTCTAGCACCTACTCTAGGCCTAGTTAGGAGTCTAAGAGTAATTAACTTAGGAGTAGATTATTTACTAACTGCTTAACTAAATCTATATGTATAGTCTTATATAGGTTCTCTAAGAGGTCTAGAGTTACTGTTAATAGAGTTAGGACAGCTGTTACTATATACTTCCTCTAGATCTAGTTAAGCTTCTTACTAGGGCAATTTATTTTTATATTTTGCATTAAAAACTATACTACATTCCTAACCTAAAAGCGTTTAGCTAGCCTATAAGTCTAGTTTGCTATTTTTTATTAGCGCTGCTAAGTAAATATAATTACTACCTAGGCTAGTTCTATGCTAGTCTTAAGGTGTTTTAGGAATTATACTACACCTTCCTTTAACGTAGCTAAGTCTACCTTTAGGATTACTACCTTCTGCAGCAAATCTAAATTATATCTATTAAGGAGCAGGTTTAGGCTTACTCTTATTACTATTAAATCTTAATTATTTAATACTAACTATATTACAGGCAAGTACTATAGCTAGTCTATCTACTTAAAGTTTACTATTAGTTATAAGACTACCTGCACCTCCTAATTTATCCTTTCTATTCTACTATCTATCTAGGGATAATACGCTGTTAATAAGAGCTAATTAATGCCTACTAGTTTACACAACGTAGTCTAGAACTTCCCTAACTAGTCTAAGCCCTAGTCTATAATAATAGATATTAGGAATCCCTAGAAACGCTACTATATATCTTAGAAGACCTTAGCTACATGCTTAGTAGCTATTATTATTAGCGCTTTAAGTTAGACATATTTTAATAGTCTATCTATTATTACTAGCATGTAACGTAGGGAGGTCTTATCCTAGGCTAGGAGTTCTATTATAAAGTCTATAGATATCTATAACTAGTACCTTACTATAATTAGCATTAGCTATAGAAGACCCTACTTAGAATAATAACTTACGCGCGTTCTAACGTAGTTATAGTTTTAGATAAAACGCGCTACGTCTTAGGATATTCTATCCTAGTAATAGTTCTGTTATAATATTATAAACGTTACGTTCTTTTTTAGGTATCCTGCTAGGCCTAATTTGTGCGCTCTCTATATTACTATTATAGTTAGTAGCTTCTAGGACAGCAGCTATATTACTCTACGCTATAATAGTATGCTATGCGCACTAATTATATAATCTATAATCTAAAGTTGCGTATTAGCCTTAGCTAGGAAACGCCTATTACCTCTTTATACTATAGTAAGCCTTACGCTATAACTTAAGTCCTCTATTATAGCTGCGTCCTAGAGTCCTTATATATAGGGGTCTATAAAAATATAGTCCCCTAGTAGTAACTTTATAACCTCTAACGTCCTAGTACTATTTATAGCTAAGATAATAACTAGAGTTATAACACGTGTCTTAAGGGCCTGTTCTAGAGACTTGTCTTACTCCCTACAGCTTAGGGCATTAGGATAAGCTAACAACTTTCCTAGATAGAATTTTAGCTTAAAACTAAATGCTAATAACGTTTTAGCCTAGCGTATCTAGCGTTTACTTAAGATACGCAGCCTAGTAAAGTACTCTAAGTTCTTATAGTCTGTTAGCACAGTAAATAGTTCTTCTACGCTCCTTAACTCTATCTTCTACGCCTTAAGGCATTAAACTACTGCTAACAGCTCCTTATTATGTATTATGTAGTTCTTCTCTGCTAGCGTTAAGGCTGCTAAGTAGTATGCTATTAGGTAGAGAATACTGTCTATCTCCTATAATAGGCACCCTTCTAAAGCTACCCCTAAGTAGTCTATCTCTATAAGCGTCCTTTAAGCTAGGTCCTATTATGCTAGAATTAGCCCTATTATAAAAGTATTCTTTAATACCTAGAAGGCTAAGTATTCCTTAGGTCCCTAACTAAATAGGACGTCTTTGCTAGTAAGTTAGTTTAGTAGCGCAGCTATGTTAGAGAAACTAGAGATAAAGTTATAGTAGAAGTTAGTAAACCCTAGGAAACTGCGTACCTCTTAAACTAACGTTAGTAGCTCCTAATCTCTTACTGCGCAAAGCTTTTTTAGGTCTAGGTAAATAGCTTTCCTTGCCTATATAACGTACCCTAGGTATTTTACCTCCTTTATAGTAAACTTGCACTTTTCTAGGTTAAGGTTTAGCTTAGCTTCTCTTAAAAGCTCTAGCACCTGCTAGACCTTTACTATGTAATCTTCCTAAGTCCTAGTTAAGTATATTAATACGTTATCTAGGTATGCTGTTACCTACGCCCTAAGTATCTCTTTTAACGCGCTATTAATATATTACTAGAACGTTAAAGGCGCACTAGTAAGGCTAAACAGGTAGACTAACTACTTATATAATCTAAATTAAGTCTAGAATGCTATTAAATATTTATCCTCTATTACTATGCAAAGCTTATAGAAGGCAGCCCTTACGTCTACCTTTAAGAACTAAGTAGCCCTAGATAGTATGCGTAGTGTCTCCTTAATAAGAGGGAGGGGGTATCTATCTAGGTCTATAACCTTATTTAACTCCCTATAGTTAACACAGAGGCGCCACCCCCTAGATGCCTTTTTAATTAGTAGTATAGGCGCCCTAGCTAAGGATAAACTTGCCTAAATCTAGCCCTTATCTAGCAGCTCTATTAATTGCTTCTAAAGTTCTAGTAGCTAATCTCGCAATATAGGGTATAATAGTCCCTAAGGCAGTTTTAGTATATAACTATCCTTATTCTTCTTTAGTTATATATAGTAATCTATACGCCCTTAGTATAGGGGCAGGCCTGCAGCTTTATTTTTATTAAATAGGTCTGTAAAGTCTTGCAATTCTAGTAGCAGTATACGCGTATCTGCCTCTTAATAAGTCCCTTCTAAGCCCTAAGACGCCTATAAGATATTTATTACTAGCGTTAGTTCTTATACTATAGTAGGGAAAATTATTCTTCTTATCCCTCTCTCTCTTTTCTCCTGCTCTAATATCTCCTCTACTTCTATAGCTTAAATTACGCCTATATCTAAGACATCCTTCTATTATTAGACCTCCTTTATAATTATATTACCCGCCCTATAAATAGTTAATTTACTCTAAGCTACGTCTAATATAACCCCTTCTCTTTATATCTAAGGTTTCCCTAAGATAATACTATAGGTAAGCCCTAGCACTATATATACTACTATACGCGTAGCCTACCTATTAATATTATAGTTAATAGCTACTAACCTTATAATCTAAGTATTACCTAGGGAGTCTGCTACCTGCTGTAATATGCGCGGAGGAATGTTAATAAAAAATAACTCTAATTACTCTGCAACCTCTTTATTTATTATACTAAAATACTAGCACCCTAAGTTAACTAATACCTTAATGTGCTCTAAGTTATTTATAAATAAGGGAATAAGGAATAGTAGTTTATCTATTTACTAGCTAATCTCTTTTACGCTACTTATTTAGACCTTACATTATAGCTAACCCCCTATTACTATACTTCCTTCTTGCCTCTAGTTATAACTTTAACTAGGGGCATTTAGTTTCCCTAATCCTCCTATAAAGGTTCTATATTAGCTAACCTAATTATAATAGTCTCCTTATAAACTACGTTTATATAATCCTGCGCGTAGTATCCCTCCTATCTATAATAGAGGCATACGCCTACTGCTTATTATTATTAGTATACTACTAGTAGGATCTAATTTAACTTATTAGGTCCCTTTTAAGACGTAGAAGTGCCTACTATGCCTATAATAGTTATCTATACGTCCCTATTACAGTTGCGCTTTAGGCCTAGTGCCTAAGGCTAGGGGTAGTGCGTCCTATTTTATTATTCTATTATATTTATCTCTAGGTCTACTAATATAGAATAATATGCGTATACTACAGCCTTATAGTCTATACGTATAACTCCCTAATATATACCTACCTTATAAAGCTTCTTATTTAACGCGCGCTAAAGCTTGCCTAGCTTCTACTCTAGGTCCTATTCTAGGCTACTGCTTTATACTAAGAGTTGCTTAAACTAGATAAAGAAGGCTGCAAATGCCTCCTTCTTTCCTTATTATAATACTTTAAGCTTAGCTTAGGCTTACTCCCTACTATAGTTATTACTATAGTAGAAGGCTAAGTAGTCTAGGAAAGCTATTAGATTCTACTAGCTATCCCTTTCTCTATTTTTAAAGTATGTTGCTACCTCTAACTGTACGTTTGTGGCTAGGTTTGTCTATACTAGCAGGAACTTAGCCTAGTTATCCCTAATATACTTGCTATCTAGCTAAAGCTTAACCTAAATAGTAGTCTGCTAAGCCTTATAATATAATTTATTACTACTAAATAGGGGGCCTAATGCTATAGGTTTCTGCTTAGTATGTTTTTATACTGCGTTATGTTAGGTTCCTTATAATATAGGTGTCTAAGTTAAGGGGTAACCCTACTAGGTACCTATTAGGTTTAGCCCTAGATTCTATTACTAGGAGGGATTCCCCTGCTAGAAGCTTAATAGTGTTACTTAATTCTCTGCTAAAATTACTACCTTGCGTGTAAGGTCCTTATTCTAGAAACGTAGTATTTAAAACATTTCTATAAGTTCTATAATAAATAGATCCTCCTCTAAGTCCCCTTATAGGGGGCTGTTAATATTCTAATCTATATTAGGGGCTGTCTCTTCTTAGTTTTAGATTATCTGTTAGGTTAGAAGAAGAAATATAAATATTATAGGCTAACTTAAAATATAAACTATAATAAGTACTAATAAAAGTATTATATTCCTTATAGGTCTATCTATAAGCCTATAGAGATTTATATATATATTTACTTATACCTATAGTTAGTCTATAGTATAACTATAGTATAAGTAAGCTATAAGGCCTTAGTCTCCTCTATAGTCCTATAATTATCCTATAATTAAACTATAACTAAGGCTAGGCAAAGCCTAGCCTATTATAATATTATTAGTAAAGGAGGTAACTAGGTCTATAGCAGAACGTTTAGGAAGGGCCCCCCTATATTAAGGGCTTAAGATGTTATTTATTATAGCTGTCTATGCCAGCCTCCTAGCTACTATTCGCTTAAGTCCCTTACCTAGGCAGGAGAGGAGAGTAATAGGTTGCTAGGAATAGGGGGAAGACTTATCCTTCTTCCTAACCTTAGGAATTATAGCTACCTCTACTATCTTCTACGCAGTTAGAAAGTAGGAGAGTTTAAGGTATTATTAGTATACTAAGCAGATATACTCCCTAACGTAAGCCTAGCACGTAGTAAGCAGCCTAATAGTAATCCTATTAGTTCCTAGAGAGGTGTTTAATACCCCTATAGTACTGCGTTTAGTTTCTTCTATAGAGATGTAGTAACTCTATAGAAGCTAAGGGCCCCCTCCTTCTAAGGCAGCCTAGGTTAGCAGGCTAGAGAGGTTGTTGTCTGCGCTAAACTAGTCTAGAATCTCCTAATAGAGGGCCTCCGCCTTCTGTAGTAGTTCTATAATAAGCAGGCTGTCTACCTAAAGTAGGGTATTCTACTAGCTAGGTAAGAGCTTATGCTATCTAATAAGCTTATATAGAGCCTTATTATTCTTAATATTATTAATGCAGTTCCTCTAATAGGCCCTTTTAGCCTTATAGATAATAGTATAGAAGTCTCTTATAGCCTTAGAAGGTAAGTAGCCTAGTACAGCCCTATAGCAGAGGTGTTAGTAGTATGCTTCCTAGCATTTATCTAACTACTAGGGAGTAGAGCGTCCTATTTCCCTATCTAGCTTACCTACAGCCTCTACTACCTTCTTAAGGGTAGCAGTAAGGGCTAAGATGCAGGCGTCTAGTTAGGATGTTAAGTTAACTATCTAGGGGTCTAGTAAGCCTTTAGTCTTTAATTCTACTAGTCTAGTAAACTAGAGGAGTCTTATATCTAGTACCCTATAGTAGAACTAATCTAGGATAGCTAGGCCTTTTACTAGGATAATTATAACTAGTATAGAGTAGTTAAAGCTGCAGTAGAGGTCTTCTCTTACTATAGTAATAGCAAAGGGTATATTAGAAAAGGTAAGGTCTAGGACATGCCTAGCCTAGTAGGTAGGCTCCCTAGGTTCTCTAATATAGTCTACGTTGCTTTAGTTAGCCTAATAAACTAGTTCTGTCCCCTTATAGGCAGAGACAGAGCCTAGCTTAAAGACTTTATATCTAATATTAAAGTTACCCCCTATTAGATATAGTAGAGGGGGGGTAAGTTAAGTAATATATTGCAGGACCTTATAATTAAGGGGCTGCCTATAGGCATTTAGAATAGGGTACCTATTTACATCTACCTAGAGGAGGTCTTAGTTAATTCTTAGGTAGATAATTTAGGCTCTTAGATAGGCACTCTTTCTAATGTAGGTTATAACCCTTAGGCGTTTTAATTCCTACGCCTAAGGGCTGTCCTAGCTAATAGCTAGTGCGAAGTGTGTAAAGCTAGAGTATATAGAGGTTCTAGTTCTAGAGAAGGTAAAGGGTTTCTAGATGCAGATAACGTCTATATCTGCCTCCTATGCAGTTTAAAGAATTATAATATAGCAGAGTAAGCTCCTGCTAACGTTTACCTAGCATACCTAGAGGCTAGGTAGCTGTTTTTAATATAGTTAGTGCCTGCTGTTATTAGTCTAGTAGTGTGTTAATATAAAGAGTAGAATTCTTTACTTATTTCTATATCTACGTCTACCTGCTCTATAGAGGATAGGTCTGTATAGTCTAGATTTAGGTTTATATAGCAGACACTATTAGTAGATAGTATACGTAAGTTAAGGCTTATCTTATTCCTAGCTACTCTTAGGCGCTAGGAAGGCAGGTTAGCTAATAAGTTGCTAGAGGTAGCTATACTGCCCTAGGTAGCAGGTTATACGTTTCTATAGCTTCTCTTCTGTCTATCCTTCTCTATAGTACCTATAGTACTTAGAGGAGGAGGGGCGTCTAATAAGGCATCTAAGTCTAGAGGGGCTAGAGAGGAGTTAGTTTCTTATACCCTATAGGCCTCTTTAGAGGCTCTACAGCTAATCTTCTAGGTAATCTTTAGTTCTTTTCTACTTAGACAGATAAGTCTCCTACTAATATACAGTAGTACAGCTGCACATCTCTTATAGCCTGCCTTATATAGTCTATAGTAATTAGTATAGTAGGTATAGCCTTTGTAGTTATTCCCTAAGGGTCCTTTATAGTCCTTAGTTAGTATGCTATAATTCTAGCAGCGTGTAGTGCAGGTACATCTTACTAGGTTATAGTATCTCTAGTACCCTAGGTTATAGAAAAGGATTAGTGTATTTTTCCTTATCTCCTTACTATAGTTACTAGTCCTAAACAGGGAGAATAATTAGACTAGCTAGGTAAATAAGATTACCTAGGTAGTAAGTCTGTTTGCGTTAGCGCCGTATTATAATAGCCTACAGCTTACTAGGAGCTAATAGGTTTAGGCAAGTACCTCCTGCTAGACTAAAGTAGTAGTTATTAGTATCTTAGTCTCTGTAATAAAGTAGTAGGAGCTAGATACGCCCTAGATTACGTAGTTAATCTATTTCTCTAGAAGTCTTACGTTACTCCTATTAATTAATTATATTATTAGCTCTTAGTTCTCCTATTCTATAAGGAGGCTGCTAATGTGTTTATTAGCTAGGGTAATTACCTAGCCTGTCTTAGTTAAGGAGGCCTTAGGGATATCCTAGAGGGTAATTTCCTCTATAGCTAAGCTAATAGCCTATTATATTGCAAATAGTGCAGGCTGCTAGAGCCTATATTTAGCAGGGATAGTAATAAGGATATAGTTATCCTTAGAGTACCTAGTTTAGTAGAGTTAGTAGGGTACCTATCTAGAATAGGGTAGATTAGCCTTATTAGTTATAGCAGAGCCCTTAGCTAGCTTAGCGGGGTTTATTAGGGTCTAGGCTACTCCTGCGTAGGTTCTAGGAGGGGAACTAGGGCTGCCTTAAGGTAAAGTTAAGGTAGCAGGTTTAGTGCCTAGGAAGGATTATAGTGCAGTAATTACGTGCTGCTAGAGTTCTCTAGTAATAGCAACTTTAGTAGGGCTTATAAGTCTATCTATAAAGGTGTTAATAGTCTTAGCTAGGCTAGAGATAATATTATACTAGGTCTAGGTAGCAGATTAGGCTGCTTAGATCTGTTAATTAAGGGCTCCTGCTACTAAGTTGTTTAACGGCGCAACTCTACTAAAGGGAATAGGCGCCTAGAAAGGGCGCAGTCTCTTTAAGGTGCAAAGGTTTTGCTAGTTTAGGGATTCTAGCTTATCTAGCCTTATTTAGGCTAGATTTAGGCCTAGAAGAGGCTAAGCAGGTGTAATATTAGCTATCCTGCCTTCCTTAGTGCGTGCACTAGGGGGGGCAGGGGAATAATGTGCTTTAGCTGCTTGTTCTAATTAATTTGCGATAAAAATTAGGTGCCTATTAAAGGGGTACTATAAAATTGAGAAGTTGGTGTTTGGTGTCGACGAGCTAACTGGAACCCTGGATGGCTACTATTGGCAGATACAACAGAGCTTAGTAAAATGAAGGGAACCCTCTTTCCATAGTGCCTGAATGCCACGGAACCTCGAGGACTCCATCCAGAAAGTTGAGGAACGAATGAAATGAACCAGTACCTGCACAGCCAACCCCCTCCGCCGATACTCAGTCCCAACACAAAGCTGTGTGATCCAGCACACTCGTCGCTCTCCATATACCCATCTCGCAGCAAATGCATGTCCGACATACTCCCCACCAACAAGGGCGCGAACAAGAATGTTTCGCCCTCCGTCGGGAAGAATCTGCCTTCTCAGATTGCTTGGAGACATCTTGATTCTACGTCCTAATTGTGGCTGGTCAGCTCAACATTCACCGAAGAATCACGATATCATCGTTCGTGTCACCTTTTTTGCAGAACTTTCCCACTTTCTCCTCGGTTCGCGGTCCCCACACTCCGTAGCAGGTTGAGAAGAGGTCCGCCGCCTGTTTGATGATGTCTTCCGTCATTTCATCTTCGCCGAGCTTCTGGAATAAGATTGGCGTGGTCATCTCAGCGAATGTGATTTTACGTTTTTTTTCTACGACCGTCTATATAGGGCTGAGAAGTTGCGATTTGTATTGACACGGGGATGTATTGGGGAGGACAGACGTTCCAAGCAAAGAGAGGTAAACATCCCTAGTTTGTATCCTGGATTCGAATTGCAGACGACATGACTCACTGGCCGCGTGACTGACGTGGAAACTCACACTCGAGTCTTTTTCTTCTTTCTCGTGTTTCACAAAAGTCACACCAATCTACCTCACTGCGCCGTGCAAACAACGTCACACAATCTCTGCCTTAACAAAATCGGCACCGAGATGGTCGAACATGCACGCGATCTTTCTCGCCACCGCTAGAAAAAGTTCTTTTTTCACAAATCGATTGAAATGTGAGATTGTTCATGAGAAAGCACAAGGCTCTAACATGACGTCAACACCAACCTACGCGTAATAAGAAACAACAGCTAGATTCTACCAATCAAGCCACGCAAAGGGCCTCGAGAAGACATCCCGGACGGAACAGAAAAAGGCTGGTGTCTGCTACCATTTTTTTCACAAGCGCGTATGCGATATCAATCTCCAGGATAGGCAGGGCATCCAGTCCAGTCTAATCACATAGATGTCAGCAAGAGAAGACTGCTACAAGTAAACACGCGGAACGACATATATCAGGAAAGATGCTGTGATGTCGCCCTCGCTTGGTTGTTGTAGTGCTCCCTCCACATATCTAATACCTCAAGTATTTTTCCGAATCTGATATGAATTTGTATATGTTGGTACCAGTTACTGTGTGTACTTCGGATATCGGAAGGGGCTGATTTCGCCCTGGTGATGTCGCAACAGGATCTCGGCTGCATTGGAGAAGGTTAATGTTAGGAATGCGGAGAGGACAGAGTGTTCACATGATACTGTGTTTTACGCATTCAATTATGAATCATGCGTGACGACTCGAGAACTTAGCAGCAGACGATGAACACGCAGAGCAAAAGAGAGCACGCGCGAGCTGAAGTGGTTGAACCAGTGTTTGATGTGTCTACTTACTATAATACTTGACAGAGCAAGCGGAACTATGCACCTGTCCCACGTATCTCGATAATAGACACATCAGATGCGTATCCACATTTGGCAAACACCCTTTCTAATGTGGGGAACCGTCTTCGTATGACGCCAGTGGCGGTTCTTCGACTCCATGCTAGCAACATCGGACTGTCCTTGGTGAATGGCATGTTACAGACGCATGCAATCCTCCTGCAACGATAGAGAGCTAAGCGTGAACCAAGGTGTGACGCAGTTCGCTAGGCTGGCACATTCAGGCCGAAAGAGTGACATCTCGATGGCGGTCGTCTCAAACAGAGAACATGTCGAGGTTTAAAGTATATGATGACATTCGGCCTGCTTTCGAGACGTTGAACACACGGCCTTTGCCGGTGACGGTGGTGGTTGGCATGCCACTTCATTTCCTGTACCTGTCGACGACCTTCCTCCGCTTCTCAAACATGTCTCCAACTTCGGCACCCGATCCTCGGGGACCATCCTGTACAGGTCTCTTGCGACTCTTCTCTAGCGAACCCAGCACCCCCCGACCTCCCTTCTTCTGTGTCAATCGCTCAATGCGATCTAATCCAGCTCCAAGCCCTTTCCACTCCTCGCCACCCCAGCCGCCATCGCGAGCTCGGTTCCCATTCTTGGCGCGGTCTTTCTTGCTCTCCTTTGGAAGACGTGTGAAGTTGCTCTCCTCATAGTCCCTCTTCTCGGCCTCGGCCTTGCGTTCTCTCTCAGACTTTACATGACGACCACCAGACGTAATTGTGGTGCCAATGTTGGGTTGGGCGAGGGGTGCGGTGGATAGCTCGGTAGCAATGAATTCGTCCAATGTTGCTGATTTTCCTGATCTTCTTGGTTGTTTCTCCTCCTTACCACGAGTGACTGGCATCGCCATAGGTGTGATTCGGGGAGGCTTGTAGATGCCGTCCTTCGAGGACTCGGTAGCGTTTCTGTCGTTCGATTGTTCGGTGCGGACGAACGCAGCCCGATTTGGTCCGTAAGAGACGTCCTCTTCATCGCTCTGTGCGGAACCGACCGATTCATCATCGCTGAAATCTGAGCCTGCATGTGCGCCAGCCTTCGACTTCATCTTCGCCGCACTCGCAGTGTTTGCGCCTTGCGTAGCCTTCCTCGCAGAATCGTCTGCCGCTCGAATGATTTTGTCGATCTGGTATTTCAAACGGTTCTCGAGGGGTCGGACACCCTTTTCTAGATAGACGCGTAGTTCGATGAGCTTCTTGATGACCTCGTCCTGGCTATCGGGAGCTTCGATATCTTCCCCTCCATTGTTGCCTGGTTGCGACCGAGATCGGAGCTTTATGAGTATGAGGAAGACCAGGTTTTGGAGATATGAGAGAAGAAGATCGTTCTTCACGTCTAACAACGAGATGCCATCTTTTGGCGGTAGAATGCCGTCCTCGGGGAGAGCTTCGGTCGCGGATTGAATGGAAGTAGTGAGCGTGGTAAGCAAGGCCGACAGAGAATTACTGACTGCCATGGTCCTAAATTGTTGCAAATAACTGAGTTGCGATGAGGTCAAGAAAGTTTTCACGGACATGATTTTCTGCCGCCCGACGCGCCAAGATTTCGCAGCGCTAAATTCTTGCGCGCCGATGGAAAAAGTTCAGAAAACCAGGCTAGATTCTTCTACACCACACTTTTCTTGGAGTGTCATTGCAGTACACCATGGGGAAACGAGATATTTCAGAACTGGTCGCCGGAGACGATTCGATTGCAAAATCGGACTCTGTTTCTCGCAAAAAGAGCAAAAAAGACAAGAGCGACAAGGTGCGGAAGACCGCCGCGGTCGCCGACACCGAGACGACAGCCAACGGAAGCGCAATTGATAACGAGACGGATGTAAATGGGACGGGTGCAGTAACACCCGAAGAGGAGGAGAAGATTGCAAAAGCCGAGCGCAAAGCCGCGAAAAAGGCTAAGAAAGAGGCCAAAGAGGCAAAGAAGGCGCAGAAGCTGCCCTCCACGGGCGAAGATGTCGCTGAACCGGCTTCCAATGGCGTAGAGGAAAACGAGGATGCTGCAAAGGCGGCGAGAAAAGCCGCACGCAAGGCCGAGAAGAAGAAGGCGAAGAAGGCTGCCGAAGCTGAAGGCTCCGCAACAGTTTCCTCCAAAACCACATCAAGCTCAACGTCTGCTGTTCCTTCAAAGGCACAATCCCCCGAGTTCAGCACAGAGGGAACGATTGGCGGACCCTACGTCGAAAACTCAGAATTGACCGCTCTCCCTCAAGCAGACATCGATGCTTTCCTTGCTAAGCACTTCGTAACGATCGACGATCCTTCGCCAGCCACTGCCAAACTCCGCCCGATTATCAAGTTCAAATATCTCCCAGTCACAGACAAATCCCAGACCGCGCCCTTCGCCAAATTCGAAGCCCCCACGCCTATACAAGCTGCAACATGGCCAGCGCTGTTCTCGGGCAGAGATATGATTGGAGTGGCAGAGACGGGCTCAGGAAAGACACTCGCTTTTGGCGTTCCTCTCATCCGGTCAATCTCTTCTCTGCCGAAAGGTCAGCAGAAGGGCGTCAAGGCAGTCGTCGTCTCTCCGACCCGCGAATTGGCATCTCAGATTTACGACCAATTGCTCAAGTTAGCAACACCAGCTGGCATACAGGTCGTTTGCATTTACGGAGGCGTTCCCAAGGACCCACAAGTCAGGGCTGTCAAGACAGCGCATATCGTGGTCGCTACACCAGGACGCCTAAACGACCTGATTGGTGATGGATCAGCGGATATTAGCAAAGCTGAGTACGTGGTGCTCGACGAGGCCGATCGAATGCTCGACAAAGGCTTCGAAGAGGCTATCCGGCAGATCATTCAGTGCACCCCGAAGAAGCGACAGACACTCATGTTCACGGCGACTTGGCCGCCTTCAGTCCGCGAACTCGCTTCCACATTCATGCAGTCGCCGGTCAAGATCATCATCGGCGACAACCCTTCGGGTGAATTACGAGCTAATATACGCATCAAGCAGGTGGTTGAAGTCTGCGAGCCACGTGGAAAGGAGTTCCGTCTGCTCCAGCTCTTGAAGCAGTATCAATCCGGCAAGAACAAGGATGATCGGATCCTCGTCTTCTGCCTGTACAAGAAGGAAGCGACTCGAATTGAGGACTTCATTCGCCAGAGGGGACTGAGGGTTGCTGGCATCCATGGCGATCTGACGCAGGAGAAGAGGACAGCATCGTTGGAGTCGTTCAAGAAGGGCACTGTTCCCATTCTCGTGGCGACGGATGTTGCAGCGCGAGGCTTGGATATTCCGGCCGTGAAACTCGTAATCAACGTCACCTTCCCGCTAACGGCCGAAGATTACGTCCATCGCATTGGACGTACAGGCCGTGCTGGAGCGGAGGGACTCGCCATTACTTTCTTCACTGAGCATGACAAGGCTCTCTCTGGAGCGTAAGTGCCACCCTAAAAGTTTCTGGACCAAAAGCCACGCACTAACACGATGCTCCAGTTTGATCAACGTACTGAAGGGAGCAAACCAACCCGTGCCCGAAGAACTGATGAAGTTCGGCACAACAGTGAAGAAGAAGGCCCATGACGCATACGGCGCATTCACCAAGGACACGGATAACATGAAGAAGGCCTCGAAGATTACTTTTGATTAGGGGCGGGGGCTGTCCATGGGCGTTCTCGCGAGCGTGTGCGTGTGCCTGTACAGTACGTGGTAAGGTCGGCGAGGTCGGTCGGTGTTATGCATGAATGATGTGGAATCTTCGTACGTATGCGCGGGCGTTCTGGGAAAGCATGCAGGAAAAAAAGTGCCGAGCACCACGCGGCTATGTAGATATGTCGGAAGTTTACATAGAACAAAGGGACTAATTTACTGTCTTTTGGATACACAAACTTCCCGTTTTCCTTGCCATTACTGTATTTGCCTTTTCCCTTTGCTGTTGTTCCTTCCCGAGGTGCATGAGACTGAGTTGCAAAAACAGTATTTGGATTGATTGACATGAATTACTCCAAGTCGCCGTCCAGATCCCGCGCTACCTATATATGTACATATCATGGAACCAACCAACCAACCAATTAATTAACTAACTAACTAACTAACCAACTAACCAACTAACCAACTAGCTGGTGATGAATGATGGATCAGAACAAAGCTCCATGGATTGACATCTGGAAGAAACCAAAAAGAGTTCCTAATACTTACATACAAAGATGAGACTTTTATTAGACTTTTGCAAGCCCACGCGCGTGTGCTCGTGGGTCGTGGGTCGTAAGTAGACATGCATGCATGCATGTATCAATGCATGGATATTCATATAATATGATATGATACGATATGATATAGCTTCACGCCGCGAGCCCACCACGTGCGCAAAAATCTATGCATGTACTCATGTGTACATATATGTATATGTACATACATAAATACAGAAACGCCTCGCGCCACCCCCCTCCCAGCCGCACAGCCGCACAGCCAGCGCTCAAACGCCACCCACATACATACATACATACATACATGCATGCATACATCTCGACTTTCCACCAGCCTCGCCGTCTTCTTTTCCTCGCTCCGAGAAAAAGGTCCCCCTTCCCCCCCTTCAAAGTCAGTGTGTCTTTTCTGCAGGGCAAAAGAAAAAAAGCCGCCACGGGCCGTCGCCTGTCGCGAGACGCTATCCCCCCCCCCCCCCCCCTTCTCTCCAGCGACTATTACTACAGTATGTACAAGTGATTAATTAGTTAGTTAGGCGCGGAATCATTCATAATCATAATCATGTTGGATCTATATGGAGCTTGGTAATTAATTAATTAATGGTCGATGGTCGATGGTCGATGGTTGTGAGTGTTTGGACTATAAGCGCATCGGACCACTAATTACATATTGTTAGTTGGGCGACCCAGGGAAGGGAGGGGGGGGGAGTGGTTTCCGGATTCGAATCGGCGACGTGGATGGGCACGTCGGCGAGCTGGGAGACGGGAGGAGGGGGGGTGGGGAGCTATGTGTAGTGCGGAACTGATGACCAATACTCGCCTTTTTTTTCTTCTTCTTCTTCTCTCGGCGATGATGATGATGATGATGATGATGATGGGAGGAGTGTGAGAGCATGGGTGGTAGTAAGTCTGTGTGTGTGTGGGAAGGGGGGGGGCGTTGTATATGGTATAATGTATATATATATATGGACGTGGGTGCTACTGCTCAAGGGAGAGGGACATATTTGCAAATTTCTTGGTTAGTTATTAGAGAGCATTGTGTTGATCACCTGCGCACTATACCTCATCTATACGACTCTTGCCTATACTTGTTATATAACTTCGTCGTCGTCGCCAAATCGTCACAAACTCGGCCAGCACCACTTGGCGGAATTGCCTGTGCAAAACACATCACATTCACACAACTCGAAATGTGTCGTAAAGCCGCCTGCAGCAACTGCCGTAAGTTCTCAATCTTCTCCCACACCATCCATCGTCACCTGCACCCTAGACCCCAAATCCTACCCAACCCTACTAACACATCCACAGACAAAACGACATGGTGGGGCTGCGGCCAACACATCTCGGGCGTCATGTCCAACGTCCCAGCGCAAGAATGGTGCGTCTGCTCGCCCAGAGTCGAACGTGAAGGGACACAATACCCACCCATGGGGGCGACGTCGAGTTAACTAGCCGGGCTGAAGTTCCGGTAATGGGGGATGAGAGAAAGCGGAAGAGGAGAGAGGATGAATGGCTGGAATATGGTGGGATGGGATGACACAGTTGGGAGGGGAGATGAAGGAAAGACATTAATGGTGTAAGGGTGTTGGTCTAGCTTGGGGCATGGAGAAGAACCGGTTCCGGTTACCTATCGCGGGGTTTGGCCTTGTTCCATAATGAGCGTTCGATAGCGATGAACTATATCCATCTGTTGGTCAAGTAATCCGACACGTTCCTTTGCGCACATCTGATAACAGCATGGGGTGGTGACAAGGAAAAGTTGGGGTGCTTCATTCAGGTACCTTCTCAACTAACTAAAGGGGTAATTTCCGTTTCGTTCCGTTACTTCGACTACTTCAGCTGCTCGCCAATATGCCCACGAATCCGGGATAGATGCCGGTTATGGAAACCCATCTTGCCCGAATGGTAGACCAAGTCTAGTACGGGCTCAGACTAGCCTGCTCAGATCAATGCAATTATGTCAAGACTTTACCGAGCCGTGCAGTGAGTCCAACATGATAATGTTAAAAGGCTCAAAGACGTTTACCGCATGATCTCCTGGTAGATGAGAACTGCAGAATATTAACATGTTTCTGTAAAATATATAGGGTATGAGTGGCTTACGTTTGAGCTGCTCCTTGGTCAGGTTGTCCTTGTTTTTATCAAAGTCGAAGAACTCCTCTGGAATTGGGTCGGCAGTCGGTTCATCATCCGGGTCATGGTATGGCTCGAGATATGGGTGCTTGAGTGCCTCCTCGACTGTGATGCGCTTCACCGGGTTGAAGGCGAGTAATCGCTCCAGTAGATCCAGGGCGAGATCCGACGTCTTTGGGAACATGGCCTTCCACGGGATCTTCTTCTTGAACGGCAGGGATCGGATATACTCTCGGGCACGACGAGACTTGATACCGTAGTAGTCCTCCATGGTGGGTGTGCCAAGGACATCGAGAATCAAAGTGAGCTGATGGTGGTCTGTACGCTTGCGTTAGCACGAGTCAGAGCAATTGAAATCTTGGACACTTGCAGTCTTTTCCTGGGAAAAGAGGCTTTCCGCTGAGCATCTCGGCCAAGATGCAACCCACACTCCATACATCAATTGCCTTTGTGTATTCTTTGAAGGTGAGCATGATTTCCGGTGCTCGGTACCAACGGGTAGCAACGTATTCCGTCATGAAACCCGAGTTGTCCTCGGTCGAGGCAGCTGATCGCGCAAGACCAAAATCGCAGACTTTGAGATCGCAATTGGCGTTCAGGAGCAGATTGGAGGGCTTCAAATCACGATGCAGCACGTTTGCCGAGTGCATTGCCTTGAGGGCACGCAGGGTCTGGTAGATGAAGTACTGGCAGTGGTCATCGGACAGCTCTTGGGTGCGAATGACTCTGTGCATGTCCGTCTCCATGAGCTCCTGGATGAGATAGACCTCGGTGAAGGTATCGTAGTTCCGCGGCTTCTGGATGTCGAGAATGGAGATGATGTTCTCGTGGTTGAAGTACCTGAGCAACTTCATTTCTCGTAGGGTTCGCAGACAGAACATGGAGTGGTCAAAGGGTGTGATCTTCTTGATGGCAACCTTCTGACCCGAGGGCTTGTGAAGTGCAGAGCTATTGCGCGTTGTCAGTACCTGATGGACACTTGACAGGACCACTGCAGCTGCTTACCAGACAACGCCGTATGCGCCCTCTCCGACCACATCCTGGATATCGTACTGCTCGGAAACATTGAAGGAGATCTTCCTGGAGCTTCCGCTCGAGCCTGCCGCGCGGGACATGCTGGCGGATTGGGGAGGTGATTATGCGCTTATGCGCAGTGGGGTAGATGGAATTGAGCAAGTGCTCAGTCGCGGTGGTAGCGGAGGAGTCGAGTCTGGGTGAATGGACGGGTGCAGATTTATGAGAAAGGTGAGGTTACGGGGCTGCTTGGCAGATGTCTAATGTATTGTTTGTCAGTAGGACAATGAGAGTTTGATTCGCTGTTGATCTCAATGAGGGAAGAGAGTGCCGGCATGGCGCTTTTGCTGGCGCTACGAGCTACGTCGTGGGCGGCCTCGACTCGGCCGTGTGAGGTGAGGTGAGGTAAGCCCCACATGGCTGTCAAGAGGGCATTGTGAAATAAGGCCCTCAATAAATGCACACGTCACACGACGGAGCACAAAGACGGTGCCTGCGCTCGGGATTGACGGCTGGGGGACTGAAAGCGAAATTGACCACATACCGGTTCGCTCGAAATGGCACTCTGGCCTTGTGACAGGGTGATATTCTGAGCTGCTATGGTTCCGGCAAGCCTGTTCTTCCGAGCTGGTTACGACGTCGGAATGCTTTGTGTGACTGACGGTCTTGCAATGCTGGAAAGCTATCTCGTTGGAAGGGGGGTGGCTATTGTTGAGTGACGAGACGAGGCGGGGTGTGAGGTGTTTTGTAGAGCGCACCACGTGGGAAGGGGTATGTCTCGAGGGTGCCGGTCGCAGAGTGGAGGGGGGGGGGGGGGGGGGGAGAGGATTGACCGACCACCGAGGGGCAGGTTCTGTCCCGTCTGGGAGTGCTGTGCTGGTGCCAAGTCAGCGTTTGAAGTGGGAGAAGAGGAGTCAACCAATGCAGTGGTAGCAATGCAATGGTAGTCATGCAGTGGCAGTGATGCAGTGGCAAAGACGATTGCGGCGAGAAGGAGGAAGAGGATGAGGAGGATGAGGAGGATGAGGAGGAGGAGGAGGAGGAGGCTCACGAGCTGGAGGCAAACTAGCAACGAGTGCACGAGGGATGCCTTGCCAATTCTAGTCAGGCGCTCGCGTGGAGAGTGTTTGGGTGTTTGGCGGACCACAGGAGCGAACGAGCAAGCCGTGGGAGGGATGCGGCGGTTGGTTAGTACCTTTGTAGGTGGATGGGGTAGGATATGGCGGGGTTTGTTGGTGGACAAACGCAGGAACAGCAACAGCAACAGCCCCAACGACAACGACAACGACAACGACAACGACAACAGTACTACTGTGTAGTACAATGGGCAATAAATAGTAGTGATAGCAGCAGCAGCAGCAGCAGCAGCAGCAGCAACAACAGTGACTAATACTCACTTGACGAGTCAAACAAGGCTGTGTCGATAATTACCTTTGTATGAAAGAGGACGCAGATGAGTTATTATTAATTATATAGCTTGTTTCCAGTGCCTGTCCTGCCGTCTGGCCTGAAGCTTGCGTTAGCCGCTGGGTTGGAGACACGCTATTCCCCGAATCATTCTCGATTGGTGTGACGGTCGTTCACGTCTCACGTCTCACGCCTCTTGTCGAGTGTCATCTGAGAGAGAAAAAAAAGCCCACCCACCTACCTCCTGTGATCTCTTTATTATACAAAGGGTAATTATTGCTCTAATTATTGGACACGGCCATGTATCGTTGTCAACTCTATCAAAGACACCTCGGCCCGCCATGGTATACGTCGAATCGGACCGCTGCCATTCCACTCACCGGCTGTCTCTACCTACTCACCCACCTGCCCTAGACTAATTATTACATATCACAGTACTCCCTTTTCACTCCCCTCTTCGCTGCCTCACCACTACACCACGGCCTGTTGTCAAATCACCAGACGCTATGCGCCGAGTCAGCTGTGCCAGGATCCTCGACGCCCGAGTCCGCCGCCTCCGCCGCCGCCTCCGCCGTCGTGGTGGACGTGCTTGGACGTGCTTGGACGTGCTTGGACGT
Source organism: Pleomassaria siparia CBS 279.74 (assembly GCA_010093715.1). Classification (NCBI taxonomy): domain Eukaryota; kingdom Fungi; phylum Ascomycota; class Dothideomycetes; order Pleosporales; family Pleomassariaceae; genus Pleomassaria; species Pleomassaria siparia. Next base: position 1,369,758 of record MU005767.1, on the reverse strand, counting down.
GCGAAGGGCTCACACACACACCACAGGCCAAGCGTTGTAGGGCAGTATCTGAAACCAAAGGGCGCGAGCAACCGCTGAACCAAGCCACGTCCACCTGCAGGAGAACAACAGGAACAGGGTCTTTGTTTGACCTTTGGCCGCCGAATGGCCCTCACCAGCAATGCGGCTATAGCCGCTCCCGAAGTCGATTGGATGTCCCCTCGGCGCCCGCGGCGTCACTACATCTCTTTCTCATAAACCCACCCCCAACCGCTGCCACCACCACACCACACTGGTGCTAATACAACACACCTTTGCCTAATCACACGTTGATGCCCCAGAACCCGCATACCATCCCGCTGTCTGCTATCTCGATCCCGATCCGTCCCCTGGCGTTTGACATCGAACCATATCAAACCTTCTCGAAGTGTTTCACATGAGAGCCGAGTATCGTCACCACCGTCTTCTGGACTTCTTCCATCACTAAGGACAGATAATACACTGGCATGCTACCTTTGTCTCGAGGCCGCCATTTCGGCTGCCTTAACACCCGTCTTAACGCTCCACCCCAGCTATCAAACTTGACGATACACTAATAAATTGTGCTTCAGCAGACCACTGGAACCCCCTCCCTTGATCCCCGAGCTTATGTGGTCCTGTATTGTAGCAATCACGGATTTGCACTCAACTGGCCTTCCATCTGTGAATTACATATACTGCTACATTGGCGCTCAGCTGTTCATTCGACGGAGATTACATGTCACCATCACGACAGTGTTTCCATCCTCCAGCATGTCCGAGTTGGAATACCCATCTTCCACCTGATTTCACATGCAAATACTAGAAAGACATGTCCAGTGGCGACCGTTGCAATTGTCTCGCAACACGGGCACCAAAACAACCGACATTGGGCCCACTGTAAAAGGTTCCTCTATTGTGTCCCTCGAACCCAAACTACCGGATCGAGCGAGTAACCGTTCTGCAAGGACCCGGCCATGAGACACCCCCGTCTAATGCAAACCCGCATCTTGGGTCATGTACATATGTACATCTGTGCTTTGTCCATCTCTGTGCAAGCTGGCACTTTATCCACTCCGCATATCCAATTCCAAACTTTTCACTTTTCTTTTGCTCCAAAGATGCCACTCAATTCCCTTCTCTTGCCTCTCTGAAGAACCTGGGTAACCATTCGTCGTTTTATGCTTCGTGTAATGGATAACGATCGAGTTGAGGACTTGGCGTCAAAAACACAGCTACAAAAAGCTTATTTTATGAACCTCGTCACCGAGTAGAAAATGAAGTCTTCTATAAACGCCGCCCAATGAAGTGATGATAGAGTGGAAAGCCGCGCTTTGCAAATGTCGTCCAAATATGCCCCCAACCTCCATATCCCAAATACATTTCATCGTACACATACATGCATACATGCATACAGCGCCTTTTGTGAGTCGCCCAGTATGTCTCGTAGCAACACAACATAGTCCCCCTCCTAATCACACCGCCCATCCTTCCACCCCGTCCTCCACCTCTCCTCCCACCTCTTACAATCAAACTCCTTCTTCCCCAACTTGATATTGACAGCATTGTGCGCCTCGCACATCCACTGGCCAAACTCCTCTCTGCTACTGACCCGCGGCGCATTCCGATCTTCCTTCATCCAAGCCTGGAAGTCCGATGCGCAGTGCCAGCAAGGGTATAGCTTGGCGAATGTGGAGAGGAACGTGGCAGTTTCGCGCTGCAAAGACGGGGTCGGAGAGACGGGGTAAGTGGCGGTTATGGAGTGGAGTAGCGTCCAAGAGGAACGACCTAGGAGTGTGACGTCGGGGGGGCAATCGGACGGTGGTTTTGAAAGAGTTTTGGTGGCGGTGGTGGATTTCGTGGCTGCGAGGAGGGACGACATGTCGGTGCAGGTACGGCATCTGTAGTAATATCATGTTGTTAGCCTTCTGGAAAAGAAGTCGGAAAAATCATTATCGCGAACGAGAGCTTCAAAAGCTCGTCGTGGATGGAGAACTCACGGCTTCCCGTCTGGTCCAAGTACCATACCCTTGGACAGCTTCTTAGGTAACACATTCTCCTCTTCCCTCTCCTGCGCACTCGGTTCTGATGGCCTTGCCATCTGCCCTTCTTTTTCTTCTTTTTCCCCCCCGTAACGTGTGTGTGCTCCCAAAAAGTGTGTGGTTGGAAAGTTAATTAATTAGAGAGAGAAGCATATCGATGCTTTGAAATGCGGTAACAATGTAGTGGGTCCGTGCGTTGCGTAGCGATGCATAAGGGCCGGGGTCCCCCCTTGTTCAAAGAGCAAATCCATCTCGACCGACCTCAACTCCTGCACGGATTTTGTGAAAAAATGCATTGTGGATGTCCTGGTTGCCTGCAAATGTGCTGGGGAAATGTCTATCATGGATTGAGAGAGGAGAGGAGAGACTGACTGGTTAGACAGGTGTGCGCTGGTGTCTGTTCAGGTTTGTTATCCCAAGACGTCATGAGATCATGGTCAAAAAAAAGGGAAAGAGAAGGAGAAAGAGCAGTGGGTTGATGATATGGTTCGGGTGATTCTGCAGATTTTGGTCAATTAACAGCAGGCATGATGCTGTTGGACTTCAACCGACCATGATGGCAAGACTTGAAAGCAATCGACGGTTGTACAGGTCTATAACACCGTAGAAGAGTACAGCATTGCTTTGAGAGTGCAGCCGCAGATGTTGACTTTCTTGGGCTTGCTTACGTGGATTCAGTGCTATTACTACGAAAGGGTACATGATTTTTTTTCTTCATTCAAATGTCTTCTTGAAGAGAGCGACACACTGATCTGATGAGCTACAGAAATGGACTGTTCTCCGGGCCCTTGACTTTCATGGCCATCTTGTCAGCATCTCTACTCGCCGCTGGGGCGCTAAGGCACTACTACGACATATGTATTCATCGAACCATTCGCGGCATCTCTTTCCTATTCGTGGGAATAGACGCGGAAGGCGATGTCTTCTCCCTCGTCTCGGTACTCTTTCAACCTAGGATCGACTTTTTGGGTCTTATCATCTATGGCACGGAGTTGATACTCTGGACTGGAGTCTTTGCTTGTGGCGGGTACGTTTTTCATATCCCCTACTGTGTAAAAATTCGCATTTAGGTTTGCGGTATTAAGCTCAAAACAGGTACTTAATTTTGCGTCGTGGGTGGAGTCGAAAATGGAGAGGAGAACCGACAGAAGAGCGTCTGTGCGAGGCGGAGAAGAAGTACTGTGTAAGTCCGTATTCAGGATCCCTTCTATCGACATCGACTTCGTGCGGCAAAGGGCCGCTGCATCAGGGCCTGCCGCGGTTGATGCTTAATTTGTTTAGGTGCGAAGACTCTTGTCTACTATATGTCCTTACTACACAATTCACACAATTTTCGGTTCTCTTCTCCTGTTTCCTTGCTAGCTTTCACAACATCCACGGCTGTCACTCTCTTTATATCGTCTGTTTGTCCCTTGCCGCCAGCACCCGCACTTTCCTCTCTTTTCGGCACTCACTCGAAAGTCGTTCACCGCGCGACTTCACCGCCACACGTGTATATAAATATATATTTCGGCACGCGCCCGGCCCACAAACCCTCACTCACTCCCCACGACAGCACACCCTCCCCACCCACACATTCTTTCCGGGCTCACGATTTCGTAAGGAACTCTCCCTCTCTTACTACCTCCACACTCTTGCCACAGAGCATCTCGATCTAACCCACCAACAGCACCAGAAAATGGCCACCAAAGTCACTTCCATTACGTCGTCCCCTGGCCTTCCGTCTCCCCCTAATCAGTCCCCACGCACGGAAGCTACCGATGTAGAGTCTGTGCTCTCTACCGACCTCTCCGCTGTAGGCAATATCCTCGGCCCGATCCAGGAGGATCTAAACGAAGCCGCCGAAGTTTCGCTGTGCCCAAGCCCACCCATGAATACGCCCGCATTGTTCTCTCCCACGCATAGCGTTCGTAGTGCGCGTAGCCAATACTATGGTCGCGGACGAGGTCTGAGCCTGATTGGCGTTCGCCTTGCACAGCTCAAGCTCGAAGAGTGCCCGAGCTCTGGCAAGGACAACGATTACAGCGCGCACTCTGTGGTTCCCACCGTCAGCGAGGCAGACGAGGATGGTAAACATGATAAGGTCGATGATGCGGTGAGCAAAGGTGAGCACAAGTGTTTGAACTTGGATTTATCTGTGAATAACGCGCTCATAGATGGTATAGATAGCGGGGAAATCTGCATCGCCTACAGTTCGCCGGCTCTCAACCCGCGCATCCAAGAGTACCTGGCCTTCCAACCGAACGAACTTCCAGTCACAAGCACTGCTCCCAAGCATGGCGAGATAGACCGCCCAACCAGCGCCCACGAGTCCATGAAGAGCGAAGCCTTGTCCTTCAAGTCGGCCAAGCGTTCCGTGATCAGCGAGGGCGGCGTCACCGAGAAGAGCAACTGGGCCGAGGAGATCGTGGACCAGTTTGAGCGTGCTTTGGCTAGATTGGAACAGCTTGCCCTGGACGAGTCCACCGAGGACAGCAGTGTCGACGCCAAGGGCCATTACCAGAAGCGGCTGAAGGAACTCTTGGCTTCCGACAGACGCAAGTATCCACTCAAGGTGGAGAAGATTGTAGAAGAGCCATAGACACCTCGAACGTGAGAGCAGAGTTCTCGAATTGAGGGTCATACTGCCTTCTTTTCACATTCCGTCTACACTTTTCATTTGTACAGATCTGGATTGGGTGGCATCAGACTTTCCATTTGGCATGAACGCGGTCTGGTTTTTGCATATGGTTGCCTGTTGGGAAATACAAGCTTGCATATGCGGATCATCTCGACAACGACCTATTTCCCGGTTTTTCTCTGTGCTGTGGAAAAGCACTCGGGATTCTTCAGAGTCTTCACGGCTATGACGTTACGATTACGATTACGATTACGATTACGATTACGATTACGATTACGGTTACGGTTACGGTTACGATAATGGGTAATGATAATGGAAGAATGATTCATGGATCATGGACTACCGGGTTTTTAAATGAATAACGAATAATGGAAAATTTGACCATGACATCTATCGTCCTCGGACTGATTTTGAGAAGTTACCACTAGCACATGTATTCGAAAACTAAGCAAAAACAACCACGATATAGGCAAAAGGTAATGTAATAACTGGTGGGTAGGTATAGACGAGTTTATATTCCATTTCCATCCCCCGTCCGTCCGTCCGTCCACTCAGGGACCCCCTTACAAAGCAGCGCCTTTCGCACCGAGCGCCTGTAAAGCACCCACTAGCGCAAGAGTGACAGCCGTGGGCTTGTCCCCGATCCGAGCATAGTTTGCACCGAAGCCGAAGAGTAGTGCGGAGACGAGTGTGGCGAGGATCTTGTCTGGGCCGTCGACGAGGCCCGTGGTGGACCATTTGTAGTTGAGGACGGCTTTGGGATGCTTAGAAGATGGAATGAAGAAGAAGAAGGGAAGTGACTAGATCAGGGGGTTGGGGAGAAATGGGGAGAAATGGGGAGAAGGGTGAAAACAGATTCTGACACAGTGTCGACGATTGAAGGGAGATGGTGGGATGGTAGCCGGACACGTACGAGGGAGATAACAGAATACCAGGCGAATTTTGCGGGGGAAAAGAAAAAGCTGCAAACTTACCAATAATGGCGAAGAAGACGCTGCCTTCATACCATCCTGCAACAAGAGTACCTCGAAGCAGTGCCGGGACCTGCTTTAGGGAAACATGTTTAGCCTGTTCGATGCCCTTGGCCTGATGATGAAAGTTAGCCCTATATCTTAGATGATCTGTGTGCATTGCGTCTGGACAGAAATTGATGGGTAGGTAGGACATGAAAAGATGGTTGCCGTTTCGATAAGCCTCCATGGTTCCGTTCATTCTGTAGTGTTAATCATACAAAGAATGAGTCCACCCTCTTTCTATCATTTCCCGCCCAAGAAACTTGACTCTGCTTACCGTGTGGCCCAAGCTAAGTACACTATGTGCGACGGCTGTTGCGAGGAGAAGCGGGTAGTTTGCCATTGTCGAGAGTACACGTGGGTTTACGATTCAAGTTGGGTGAAAAAAGAAAAATAAAGAAGAGAAGGAAGTATAAGCTCCTCGTGTCAGACAGACAACCTGGGTTGGTTCCAGAAACGCCTCCTATGTATGTACAAAGCTCGACTCGTATAGTTCCACTTTGCTTGCCGAGGTTGGCTCCCAACTAGGATTAGTCGCATCACGTGTCTTCCAGTCTTCGCGTCGTCAAGGATGATCCCTGCAAGAGCGCGGCGCGACGCGTTTGCGACGCCAAAACCTTTGGACATTTCCCCACATTCCTTCTGTGATCCCCTCGCTTTAAGCAATTGGCTTGTTTTTTTGGATCAATTCTCTCTGTCTATGTCATACTAGTTTGGAATATCACTTTTTCTTCGTGTTCTTTCGTCACCATGGCCTTCACGCGGCGGGGTACGAAGAGACCGAGAAGTAACACGAGTACCGAAGACGATGAGCGTACAGCTTCTCCTGCACCAAAGCGGCTCGATATCAATGGTATGTACTGCACCGCATATTTGATAGAAGCAATTAGGATGGTCAAGGTACTGCTGGCAGATACGGCATCGGAGCTTTACTCACATATCTTGGTCCATTCGACACATGGCTAGATATTTGCTAATACGTCCTGTTAGATTATGTCTACAGATCCGGAACTTTCGAGCCCTCCCCCGTTCATTACACTCCGGCCTGGAAGAAGCTGGGGCTGGTACTCAGGCCTTCGATGAGCGTGTATCTGGCTGAACAAGCAAGAACATATTCAACTACCTCGGACGATTCGAGTGCTACGATTCAACAGTTGTCAGCGAGCCCCACGCCGCCGTATTCGACAGACGCCTCGACAGCCCCGTCACGCACTGGGGAATCCGTTTTGGAGCACGATGGAGATATGTTTATTGCACAAGAGGAGGAGGAGGAGGTTGTCGAGGCCGACGGAGATGGAGGAGACGCGGTCAAGATTGAGGAGCAGTTGATCTCCGAGACGCGTCAATCCAGACGTCGTTCTTCCCGCGTATCCATCGTCATACCTGTTACGCACACTAAGCACTCGGAACAGGAGAACGTTCCGCCAAACATAACTAGGAATGGAAAAGCCCAGAAACAAACTCTTTTGGGGTCAGTTGCGAGCAGTCCAGTCGTGATCTATGATTCTTCGCCAGAGCCGAAAGTGAGGCGTCGCAATGGAAGAGGGATAATGACGCTCGCCGACAAGAACAGAGATCCAGAAGAGACGGAAATTGAAGCAGCCGAGAACAAGAAATTCCTGTTGATTCGCGACAGGGTTTCGTCCCGGCCGCAACGTCGCTCTTCTCAGAGGGTGTCTTATGCACCATCTCTATCAGACTCGGAATCTGAACTCGACGTCGACGATGACGATGACGATGACGAGGTTTACAATTTCGATGGCTCTGAGAACGAGGTTGAGAGCGACGATGAGTTCGCAGACTCTGCAATTTTCAGCGACGACAATGGGCCTGTGTCTGATGATGGTTATGCGTACGACGAGACAATGTTGATTGACGAGGACGAAGTCGACGAAACCGTTATTTCCCAATCTAACAAGAACCCCCAAAATAAAACAAAGTCGTCTAGACCATCCGTCAGGGGGAACTACGCCAATAATGATATCAACTTGGATCTTCCACCGATATCAAACATTGAGGACTTGATGGAAGTCATTATCGACAAAGCACTGGGTCTCGGATTCAAGGAGGCGGTCAATGACCTGCGAAAAGGCGGGGTGTATCCTTTGAAAGTAGCCACCTTGTTTTCTGGCACAGAATCGCCTTTGATAGCACTACAACTGAACTCACAAAGTACGTTTACATCCCTTCCATGTGCTATTAGCATTCGATGCTAATAAAGTGTCGTAGCTCTGGAAAAGAAAGGGTTGCCCCCGATTGAAATTGATCACCTCTTCAGTACCGAGATCGATTCTGGCAAGCAAGCATATATCGAACGAAACTTTCATCCGAAAATCCTCTTTAGAGATGCGAGGGATTTCATTCCCAAAAACGACAAGCCTCCTGTGACCGCAACAACAGCATACGGAGCAGAGGTTGAGATACCTCGTGTTATAGATCTCCTGATCGCTGGTTTCGTATGCAAGGACCTTTCCAGTCTAAACGCTAAAAAGAAGACATTGATGGATGGCGGGGAGTCATCAGACACATGGAGAGCTTTGTTCAATTTTGCCAAAGAGTTCCGGCCGAGCGTTATCCTGATCGAAAACGTCAAGTCCAAGGGGGAAACCTGGAAGGACATACAAAAAAAGCTTCTCAGCATTGATTACGAAAGTCAATGGCACATTGTCGACACGAAACACTATGGGCTGCCACAAACGCGCCAACGGATGTACATGGTTGCAGTCAATAAACAGCTTCACGACAGTGGTGCAAAGGCAGCAGCGCTCGGATGGAAAGAAACAATGCAGAAACTGCAACGCCAGTGTAGCAGCCCCTTCGAAGCCTGGCTTCCCAAGGAAATTTCAAGACAGCAAAACTATACCAATCTAGTCTCGGAAACTGATTGGGTATTGTCCAAATTGCGCTACGAGCTTATGAGATTAATCGATCGACTCGGCACTAAGCACCCTATCTCACAATACAATGACAACGGCAGCTCGTGCCCTCCAGACTTTGCGAATCGAAAGTTTTACTTCTCACAATCCTCTCGTGTATACGATTGCTTCGATATTGCCCATCTACAGGGCGCTCTGGCTGGGCATGATTCTCTCCATAAAATGGCAGTTTGGGATGTTTCTCAAAATGCAGATCGGTTCAGAGCTAAGCTGGGCCTGGTTCCAGCTATAACACCGAGTGGATGTGATTTTATCAGTAACCAGCAAACCGCCCTGACCGGACCGCAGCTTCTCGTTCTCCAGGGTATGCCATTTGACAAGTTGCTGCTAGGGAACGAAACTTGGAAGGAGCTGCAGGACTTGGCCGGTAACGCCATGTCGGTGCCTGTGATCGGCGCGTCCATCATATCGGCTCTAATCCATTGTAGGAAGGGGTTTCATAAGAAGTCAAAACAGCTAACTTCAAACCCTGATGCTCGTTTGAATCAAAAGACCATTCTCGTCACGCCGGAAAACATGGGGCACCAGACGCTCAAATCATCTGAGTTCGAAGAGTTGGATATCAGCCAGCTCATACGGGATGCCGCAAGTAGTGCGCGGTTGTGTGCCTGCGAGGGCGTAAAGGACATCTCGAAGTCACCCGTGCAGGTTTGCAAAGACTGTGGACATACAGCCTGTGCAGGCTGTGCTGGAAACCCGCTGCACGTTTACCACAGTGCAATCTCAAGACACGATCGGTTGTTCCCGACAGATTTCATACAAAAATGGCGCCCACAATTACCAGCTAGGGTAACCTTCACTGATTTCCCTAGCCTGTTGGAGGTACAGACTGGGTCTGATACCGACGCCTCCAATTTTGCTGAGCGGGTTGATGAAGTAGATCTGAACTCTCAATGCTTTTCGATCAGCAACTTCGCAAGATCGGAAAATATCTGGAAAGTGTTGTATGTATCAGACGAAGCTACACTAGAGCTTCAAATCGAGAAGACCGTGGAGTGGAAGCTATACATCAAATGCCCGCGGTCTTTGCCGGCAAATAGCTCGTTACGGAAGACCTTGGAGCAGCCTGTCGCTCGCGGTCTAGTGAAAAGCTCACTTTTGGAGCCAACATGGGGAGTGTTGAATACCCAAACCGATTCTTGCCAACTGCTCATCCTGGGCTCGGCCGAGACTACTGCGGCTTGGAGGAATCGACTTGGACTCCTGGACTACGTCAACGAAACAGTTCCCATGGAGATTGACATCACGAGCAACGACGCCCGGGAATTTGTACAGGAGTTGATCGGACATTACACATTGCTACCAGACTGTGGGACAGCTATGTGCAGTCTCTACAAGAAATCGTGCGATCCGCCTCTGTATTTCTTCCTGGACAGTGATGCTATTGGTCATGGTGATCTGGATTCATTTGTCTTCAGTCATGATCTGCGCCGTATGCCTTATGGCAGTTCTCGAATCTCTCACGCCCGCCTCGATTGCTCTTGGCGACCATGGTCTGGGAAATGTGATGGTAAAACTCCAATCAAGACAACCTTTACCGCTCAGTGGACGGCTTCAGACATTCGTTTAAATGCAAACGTTCCAGACGTGCATGTTAGAATACCTTCAGCCAAGTCAGCGATCTCGGAATCTGCTCTGCACGGTTGTTCGCATGCGGTTACGGTTCTCAATGTCCAGACGAAAGCTGTTACCGACACGGAGGAATTCTCTGCCTTTTCCTGGGCCCTTGAAAAGGCAAAGTTGCTTCCATCTTTCCCGGACTGGCATACCTTTCCTGTCGCATCCACAACGGATAACTGTACATGCGCTCCGCCACTTCCTGACATCTTATGGAGTGTGAATGACAATTTCGAGGCCACGGCACGTGAGGAACGCAAATCTGCGGCAGAGGTCGAACGTGCCGTTCAAACGCGACCCCATGTCTACAACATCGACACTTCAATCAACTCAGCAGTGGCCGAACTGAATGTAGCGGTCAACGTATCGGTGTTGCGACATTGCGCTAGAAGTCGACTGTTGAACACAGAAGTCGACTGCAACGAGGCATGGAGACTTTTGACAGACCACGTAGAGCCCGCCTCCAAGTCTTTCCCGCAACTGTTACTTGGGAGCAACGCACAAGACAACATACATCCAGGACCTCGCAAGATGCAACTTGAACTCACTGACACACAGAAGCGGTCATTGACATGGATGGAAAAACAAGAGCTAGGAGTGTCTATGACTATTGAAGAGATAGAGGAAGGTGAGTCGATGTTATTTAGCCCTGACTGATTTATGCTGATCAGTTATAGCCATTCAGCATGATCTGGGTTGGAGACTCGAGGTCCGGGCCAGCACGACAGCCACTCTTCGGGGAGGGGTTCTAGCTGACTTACCATCCTTCGGCAAGACCGTTACCACGATAGCACTTATTCAAACCGAATTTGAGAAGAAGACTCCTGTCGCGATTCTGGAAGACAACTGCCAACTTTCCTCCGGCCTCCCCAACTTGGTGGACGTTGCCGCTACGTTGATCGTATGCCCAGAGCACATCGCTAAACAATGGAGAGAGGAGTTTGAACGCTTTTTAGACGAGGATCAGTTCGAACAGTACAACATTTTACTCATTACGAGATATTCGGACTTGGAACGTTTGTCAATCGCCGATGTTCAAAATGCACGCCTCATCATCGTAGCTTGGAAGGTATTTGCCAATGGCTCATATGTGTCTGATCTGGCCCGATTCGCTGCTCTTCCCGAGCCAGCCACAATGAAAGGGCGAGCATACGAGGCGTGGTTAGATTATGCCACCAAGGTCATTCCTACAAGATTGAAGGAGCTCCAAGACACCGGCGTGGTCGAGTTCAACAAGAATACCCACAAGACCCTCGAAGAGCGTCTAGCTAACCCGGATTTCCAAGCAGTGGTTCCAGTGAAGATTGGCCACGGCAGCGCGTATCAAACGTATGACCCTGCAGATTCAACGACTTGGGGCAAAAGGACAGCAAGACCTGCGCCGAAAGTGACTATTAAAAAGGCCAGATCCGAGCACACCACTCGTGCTACTGAAGCCGACGCAGACTGGACGACCTACCCAACGCCATTACTACAGCTCTTTCGCTTCAATCGCGTTGTGGTGGATGAGTATCATTACCTCTATACTGAACTGGACGCCTCCCATGCAGCGGTCAAGAAGATCAACGCCCACAAACGGTGGATTCTTTCAGGAACGCCGGCATTGACAAATTTTACAGACGTCAACCAGATGGCCATGCTACTCGGTGTGAGATTAGGGCGAGACGTGTGGGACAGCACAAACTTCACACCTATAGAGAAGAGACTGGCGTCGGAGCAGACCGAAGTGGAGAGATTTCTATCTCGAACGCAAATAATGTCCTACCAGTGGCATGAAGCAAGACACAACCGTGCACAAGGGTTCCTGAACACGTTCGCGAGGCAAAATGCACCATCGCTCGAGCACATCGAGTGTACCGAGATACTGAGACCTGTGGAGCTCGGTGTGGCTCATTACGCTGTGTATCTCGAATTATCACAGCATCTGTCGTCCTTACGGATGCAGATTAAGAAGCAAAAACCGGCAAAACGGTCCAAATCCGACGCCAAAGCTCATGATTCACTACGCAACGTCAGATTCGAGAAAAGCCTGCGTAACTCGGAAACCGCCGAGCAAGCTTTGGTCCATGCGGCATTGGAGTTCACAACATCAGCAGGAGAGTCAAAATTGCCCACATTGGTGGCGCAGCGTCAAGCACAAATTGAAGAGACGAAACGAGAGGTTTTCAACGCCTTGATACACGCAAATATGGCACAAAATCAACTCATAAAACGCTTCAACGTACATGAAAGCACATACAAAAATCTGAAGCAACTCCTGAAAGAAAAACGTGGACTCGGAGACGATGATGCTGCCATAGCGGTCCTCAAACTGCTCCGCCAAGCCGAAGGAAAAGGAAAGGAAACCAGCAACCTTGCCGACAAAAACAAAGGAGTAGCACATCTGAAGTTGCTCACACAAAATCTTTACGCTGCAGCGCAGGAACTCACGAGTCGGATGAGGTCTTACAGGTTCCTCAACTCCATTCAACAATTCATTGCAACACTCTCCAACGATAACACGAGTTCCGAGGACATAGCATGTAGCTCGCCAACATGCGCTGCCACATCTCAATCTTTGATCCTCGTTGACAATTGTGGCCACCTGGTCTGCGAAGCTTGTCTTGGAAAAAGGCTAGACAGGGAATCCTGCGTTCACAAAGGTTGCAGTGTACCCGTTCAAGCAAGCAATCTCATTCGGCTCTCTGAGTTGGGATTGGAAAACACTGTGTCGCTCGACGTAAGCTTTGGAAGGAAATTGGACGACATCTGTGAGCTCATTAAGCGCATGCCGAAGGAGGACCAGTGCATTCTTTTCGTGCCTAGCGAGAATGCGACCGACACGCTGGAAGAAGTGTTTGCGCACCATGGAATTTCTCATCACCAGAGGGCAGCCTTAATGCCGGAGACGATCCACGATTTTCAGACCAACCAGGATCCTGAGAAGAAGAAGAAGGTTCTCATCTTACCTCTTGGTGGCGTCGAAGCGTCTGGCGTGAACCTCACCAACGCCAATCACATCATCTTCCTCTCACCTCATCTTGCCGAAAGTCAATATGAATATGACTCACAGATGGCGCAGGCCGTCGCTCGGAGTCGCAGATTCGGGCAGAAGAAGAAGGTATTCATTTACCACTGCGCTGCGCTGCGCACCATCGATGTCGACATAATGGAAAAACGGCACAAGCGCGTCGACGCCATTGAAGAGGCTGCTGGATCACCGATCCAAACGCCAGACACCATTTCTAACAAGAGAGAGAAGACGAAGCTGATTCGAAAAACGAGTGGGCGCATGGCTCTGGTTCCTGTTTCTTGGGTGACCGATGAGGAGAAACGAGCGAAATTGGGGGTTGAAGAGAATCAGAAGTTTACGTCGCTCATCACCTTCTCGGATAGATATCAGTACGACGAGGAGTGAAGGTTGGAGTGTGTGAACAACGTTTCTGGTGTGTTGGAGTTCGTGAAGGTGCAGGGGATAAAGTAGGATTATTTTGCATATTTGCCGATTGGGTGATTGTATTTTCTTTGTAGGCTAGGTGTATTACCGCCTCTACTAATACGCTGGGCAATTTTTGGTTACTTTTTTTTGAAAGGTTGTTTGTTTTGCATTACTTGGAGCGGCATCTTTATCGTTTATTAGCCTTCTCACAATGTATTACATACATAGTATCCTGCATTCAGCGTTCTTCCTCGAGTTTGTTCTGTCCAAGCCTAGTCTTCCTCGACGATCGAATGGTGTATCATTTGTATTCAATGTTGTACGGAAAAGCCACGTCACACCAAGTATGTCACTTCCCGGAGAATATGTTTGCTCCAGCATCGTGGACGACTGGGTTCTTCGACCTCGTCAGTTAGCTCGTTTTGATGTGAGCAAACTATTTTTGATCTTCTCTCATTCATCGATCGACTCTGTGCTTGCTTCACCTATTCGGCCCTTGAATATCTTTTTTTTGCAGCAGCAGCTTCTTCAATTGTTATCTTCTTGATATACTTTCATTCATCATCTTCCCTCACAGGCTTTGTTATTCCTCCTTAACCCACTCACGGGTTCACGCTCCGCAAGATGAACTCATTCTACGACCATGTCGGAACATACTCAGATCACTTTACGCGCACACCATACACGTCCTACACCAACTACCCTAATCACACACCTCACCACAATCACGACATATTCAACACTCTGTCTACCCGTCATCACCCATACCCTTCTTCGAACTCCGGCCCTAGTTTCTCCTCCCCAAGAAGCTCATATTACTACTACTACTACTACTACTACTACTACTACACTCCGCACTACCTTCGCCAACAGACGCTTCATCTTCGCACACCTTTACGAAACACATATCGATCCACCGATTCACTCCGACCTGAGAATCCGAGACCTGAGCCTCTACGATCTGCGTACGAGAGAGCGCAGTATCCGAGCCCCGAGTATAGACAGCCGCAGCCGCAACCGCAGACACAGCCGGAGTATGAGTTTCCGCAGTACGGGTGGAGGTATCCGGACTTCAGAGACGTGGAAGGCGTGGAAGGCGTGGGAAGAAGTGGTATGGGGGAGGATGGGGGGACGAGAACTCCGTCGCCGTTGGGTCGGAGGATCATGGGGGACGACATCGAGGTCGAAGAGATGGACGACGAGTATGAGCCGGGATATGCAGAGACGGTCGAGGATGGCGATGCGAGGTCCGACGTGCGAGGGCGTGGAGAGCGCAAGGATCGAGGTGCGCAGAAGGCGTCGATGGCCCACGGGGATGAAGACTCTGGTATCGACGGCCGCTGGCAAGAGCTCCTGGTGCGCGAAGCCGCTTCCAGGCAAGGATTCGAGACGCTGATGACGGAGAGAGATAGGCTAGCTCGCGAGCGCAGAGAGCTAGATGGAAGACATGATGAACTACGCCAGTTGCGGGTCGAGTTGGAACGTAGGCAGGAGGAGATGATGATGCTCGAGGCCGAGCGTAGATGGTGCGAGGTTTGCATGGGAAGGCAATCGACCCCGAGAACAGATGTTGGTCTAGAGAACCCGGAGGGAAATGGCGACGTGGATATCCATGGATATCAGGAGATGGAGACGGGAACACTGGACCATGGTCCACCCATCCAATTCCAATTGCCAGATCGGAATGGCACAAGCGGAAGCCAGCTGGGAGACGACGGAGCCAAACCGCCCACGGGTAGGATCTCCTAGAATGTTTAGAAGAAGAAGAAGAAGAAACCAGACGAGCACATCGGCTCGAGAAAAACAAATATGATACTATCAGGTGCGTCGTGTTCCATTTAGAGTATACATGACAAATCCCACCGACGAAACCTGACATACTAGACGCGCAGAGAGCTTTTTTGAACAAGGAGAAAAAGAAAGAAAAAAAATCATACACAACACACACTGGACCGGGCATAAACATCTCCGACGCCAACCGCATTCACGAACCCGCTGCCAAACTCCCCAAAGCCCCCACTTCCCCATCCTCTCCAGCCGTGCCGTTGACCCTTCCAACAAACCTCTCCACCATCCATTCAATCACCAT
>MU005767.1:1254386-1353831 GCA_010093715.1 Pleomassaria siparia CBS 279.74 | reverse complement strand
CCCCCCCAATGAGTCCATTTATTTTGCAACGAGTATGCAACGTGGAATGAGGGGAGGGAAGACTCTTCCAAGGGTCATTGAGGGGCGAGGATAGACAGGTTATTTTATTTTGTCAAGGACTGGCTGGGGGTCTAGAACGATGTCGATGTTAATGTCGATGTCGATGGAGCGCAGGCTTGCAGTGGTTTGTTTGCTGCTAGCAGCACAGACAGGAACAGTGCCCGCCGAAGGCGGATTGTTGTTTGCGGCACTGTGATATAGATACTACATCATACCACGTCCCACTCGGGGTCAAAGACGAAGACGACGTTTTGAAAGACGCCGAAGCTCAACATGCGGTCCCTGGTAGAGCAATAATTAGAGCAAAGGAGCAGAAAGAAAGGGTGTGAAACGAACATGTAGTGTAGTTTGTGAAATAATATTTTCACGAGGAAAAAAAAACATGCATGCCACAGATATATCCAAACAATAACAATAGTAAGTTAAGTAATTAATACCGGGGAAACCGTCGACCAGCAACGACCAAAGAAAGCAAACAGGTTTTTTCTTTTCTTTTCTTTTCTTTTCTTTTCTTCCCTCTCTCTTTCTCTCTCGAGTAATTAGTGAGTTTCTTTCTCCAAAGACCGACTAACTTAAGGAAGCACGAGAAAAACATTCACTTTCAAAACTAACGAATGCATAACCTTCTCTACCTATTATCATAGACTGCATATATGAATGACTAACTACTTGTTCTCTCTCGCAAAGCTCTCTCTCTCTCTCTCTCTCTCTCTCGTTTCAAATCCTCAATCCATCCAGACCACACACACCCCGAAACATCATCGATCGCTCGACGACCTCCTTTTCGCGCTAGTCCCATATAGTACGCTGCTGCAATCGACTCTACGCCACCCACCAACCAAACGCGTAATTAGCGATCTTTCGGACACGCCAGCCTTATGTACACATATTGCAGCGTGGGACGAGCAGACTATGCCGGATGTGGAATGCGCTGGACCACAGCGTTCAACGGCGTTCCAGATCGTGTTACTACAACTGGAAAGCTGTTGCTTGAAGGGGAGGGATAATTAATTAGCGGTAGATGAGCGATGACTTATTATAGTAAGAAAGGCGAGTGTTGTTGTATATTACATAATCAAGTGGGAAAGGTTGTCGTTTGGGATAATGCTTGCGTGAGCCTTGGCGATTGTCTTATCGCCGCACGTGCATCTTGGTGGGCTTTTGTGTGGAAATCTTCACTATTTTTGGGGATTGCAGGTTTCACGACCTCACAAAAAGAAACTCGAGATGGGAAGAGCAATTTGAAATACAACATGATCATTCCACTTTTTCGCGTGACGAGTGTTCTCATTGCCGCGAACTATCCTAATATCTCTGGCCCGTCCACCCAGTACCTCCCTCTTGTTGGGCAGTACCGGAAGGATCAAACCCCAAACCTCAAACCAAAACACGCCATGCCCTAATGTACCAACAACAAACCAACAAAGGAATGTAGATTTTCAACCGGCCTTCCCTAAAAAATCAAAGAATTAAAAGTGTCGTTCTGTCATACAAAGATGCCAGATCCAAGACAGTCAGTTCCCAACCAACTAATCCAAAAAGCGGTGCCCAAAATACAGGATCTTATCTAAGAGATCGTTTGAACGCCAATCATTACGTTCCATTAAACCTCTTACATATCATACAATAACAGCACAGCGGTTCGTGGTACATACACATCACTCTCATATCAGGTCGAAAATCGCAAGACTTTAGACGGTAAAGTCCAGGAAGTCGTAGGACGAGTTCGCATCGAGGCTTGCGAACTCGCCCATCGCCTTCATCTCGAGATCGAACTGCGAGCAGGTGTTGTCGGGCAACGAGTTGAATAGATCGTCCAGGTCGTCCTTGGGCTTAGCGGGTGATGTTGGCGGTGTGCTGAACGGATTTGATTGTACCGACGACCGGGATGGCGTTGAAGAGCCCTTTAACGGACTTGGCTGAACTTGCTGCTTTGATACGGCAATGGAGCCCGACGAAAAAGGCCGGCTGTCTGCTGGTGACATAGGAGGTGTATGCGATGACGTCTGAGAAAGATGTTGAAGCAAGTTCATTGATACCACATCGCTTGAGAAAGAACTGGAGTTGTCAAAACTTGAAGAAGTGTACTTGACATCGTCGGCATATGGGCTGGATGTAGTTTCGAAACTAATTGCGTCAGCGTCGAACGTGTACCTTTTGACAGCTGAAACATACCTGAAGGGATCTGTTGAAGAGCTCATATCACCAAAACTTGACAAGTCAGGAAGTAAGCTCGGGAGCAGGTCTTGAGGTTGCGAGACTTCATATTCCTCGAGAGTTGGCGGCGGTGATGGTGAATCAGAGGGGGGTGAGCCGCCAGATGCAGAGGAGGCTGCGGAAGCAAGCCTCCGCCTTGTCTTATTTGCTTTTTCGGCTCGCTCTTCGATCTCGGGGCGGTTCTTCTTTGGTCGGCCGCGCTTTGCTTGTCGTCGGACGGCGTCAGGGAATCCACCTACGCACATCCCGCGCTGGCGATGGCGAGTAAGAGCGTCTTGCCGAGCAAACTCAGCACTGCATGGGCATTTGTAAGGTTTGGTACCGGAGTGAATTTTAGCGTGACGCTTGAGATCGTGTTGGCGAACGAAGCACTTGGAGCAGTGGTTGCACCTATATTGCCTGTCTCCGAGGTGGGTCTGGACGTGGGAACGTATGTTCTCTCTCCTTCCGAAGGTCTTGCCACATTCGGGGTACATGCAGGTCCACTTGTTGGTTATGGGATCTTGTTCGCTGATATATCGTTGCACTTCTTCTGGGGAGATGCCAGTGTACTCAATGCTGGCGTCGATCTCAAGGTCAGCCAAAGCCGATTGTTGGGAGTACGATTCTTCCATGCGGATCGACAGTGCACTTGCATTACTTGAATTGCTGTCAGGTGCAAAAGCTTGTGAGAAGTCAATCTCCTGTGATGGGTTCTCCTCGATCTTTTCCAAAAACATTTGTACATGCTTCTGATGAGGCGATGACATTGGCGATGGCGAGAGAGCATCGGATGTGTAATATGAGGATGATTCGTATCCCATGTCAACATTTGGATTGTCAAAGTCGAAAGTCATGGCGCTTGACGAGGGCTCAAAGTTGATGTTAGCCATATCTGAAAAGTTAGTAGGCATTGGGGCTGCTTCGAGGGGCACATGGCTGTGCAATTGCGCTGGCTTTTGTGGGGTCGCGGTTGGTGTAGGAAGGATATTGATGAAGACTTGTCCATAAGAGCCATACACTGACTGTATGTGCTCTTGGAGTTCTTTCATTTGCTCCTCGGTAGGAGGTTTTGCGGGTGAGAGAGGAGGCTGCTGGGGAGATTGGCCTCGAGGTAACCGGTGGGGTGTCCGGGGCGAGGGGAGAGGCTGAGACTGCTGTACTGGGGATCCCGGGAAGGTGTCCTGGTGGCCCGGCTTGGCTTGGCTGTGCGTATGCGCTACTTGCATTGTATGCTGTTGTGTTTGTCCTATGTTAGTATTACTTACCGTACTGTGCTCCTGCTGGAGATATCCTGGTTCCGGGAACGGTCCTGGCTGGGGCATGACGCGTATGGTCTCGAGGTTTAACCCTCGGAGATCAAGGCTCATGCCCGACCGACGTGTTCGTTGCTGTTGCTGTGGTTGTGGTTGTGGTTGTGCAGGGAGTGGTCGTACTTGTGGGGCCTCGAATGCTGCTGGTGTTGAGTTCATACGACGGTGTTGTGTCCGTCGTCGTTGAATGCTCGAGGTGTTATTTATGGACAGCATGTTGTATGCAGGTGGAGTCCGGGGGTTCGTTATCGAAGAATTGGAATATCCTATTTGGTCCGGTACTGCATCATTGTCAGTCACTGCCATGTGATATGCATGAATGCGTATCAACATACCTCACGCAAATGCAAGCGGCGCTCGCCGGGCGATCGTAATCCTTATGGTCTCCTCAGTACAGATGCAGTCTCCCAACAGCCTGCTTCAAGTAAGTATTGGGCCGAAGCCTGTATGATGTTTGTTAGGGTGTGAAGTGTGGGGTATACTCCTCTTGAGGTAGGTGGGACGAGGATGCAAGGTAGAGGTTTGTTTGGTAGAAGATGGAGAGTTTTGTGGGGAGAGAGGGTGGAGATGTAGAATGTGCAGATGTGAAGATAACGACTCGAAGGCCAGACACAGATATCAATATGATCAACAGACGCCGTTACCCAGCAACGCAGACGCCACAGCCTCGGGAACGAGTGTCGCACTAGCGCCATTAGCGCCCCACCACGGCTCGGGTTATATCGCCAAGGCCACAGTTGACTAAGCACCTCAAATATTCCTAGGGCCGCCTTCCACCTCCACTCAATCTCCAAACCCTTCCTTCTGCACGACGACTGAGGAAGACAATTTGTCGAGGTATGTTGACGCCCCCCAATATCATCATGATTGTCATTGTGCAGAATCTCCCAGGAGCAACGACTCTATCTTCTCTGCGTCCCACCACTTTTAACCTTGCTGACCTCGCTCTTTCAAGGCCGACATGCAGATCTTCGTGAAGACCCTCACGGGCAAGACCATCACCCTCGAGGTGGAGTCTTCTGACACCATCGACAATGTGAAGTCCAAGATCCAGGGTACGCTTTCGCCATTACCACCACTCGTTCAATTTCAATACTAATGACCTCCAGACAAGGAGGGCATTCCCCCAGACCAACAGCGACTCATCTTTGCCGGAAAGCAGCTCGAGGACGGTCGCACGCTCTCCGACTACAACATCCAGAAGGAGTCGACTCTCCACCTCGTCCTTCGTCTACGCGGAGGAGCCAAGAAGCGCAAGAAGAAGGTGTACACCACCCCCAAGAAGATCAAGCACAAGAGGAAGAAGACCAAGCTCGCGGTCCTTAAGTACTACAAGGTCGACGGCGATGGCAAGATCGAGCGCCTGAGGAGGGAGTGCCCGCAGCCAGAGTGCGGTGCTGGTGTCTTCATGGCTGCCATGCACAACCGCCAGTACTGCGGCCGTTGCCACTTGACCTACGTCTTCGATGAGTCCAAATAGACGAATCGCGGTCCGGATCAGGGGATCAGTCATGATGTGATTATGGGTTACGGCATTCAACGAGTTCTAACCCATTATCGGTCATCCAGTCAAAACATGAATGCAATCTTGACCACACCCAATCATGCTTGCCACTCGGTTGCCTCGCTCAGAATTACATGGGATATGGGACTCGTTATTTCGTTATCGTGATTTTCGTTCTCGTGAAATACATGTCAATGCTAGCGCTTCGCTTCGCTCAGACCTAATGCAACTATGCCCCCACTACTCGTAATCGTAACCATGCCGACTCCCAGCTCCCAGCTCCCAGCTCCCAGCTGTCTATGTCTATGCAAATGATAGAATGCAAACCCAATTATATATGTACAAACCGCTCCCTACCGCTAATTCCGTACCCTTTTTTCCATGCATGTGTTCCTTTGGCCTTTACCCAAGTGGCCAGAATTCTTGAAAGACTTTTTTACCTCTATCCGCTATTGTCAATCCTCTAACTGATTACTTACTCGCCTTCCTTGGCTCGAGCAGGAGCTTGCCGCTCGGACCCGCCTTCTCCACAAAACCCTCCTCGCGCGTGAAAATCCGCTGGCCACGAAGCCAGGTCTCTCGAACCACGCCTTTGAGCGTTTTATTCTCGTACGGCGAAACTTTGTTTCGGAAGAGCATGGTGCTGGGCTCGACCTATTCACATGTGATTAGCACCGAGCAAAACGATGCCGAGAAAGGATTGGACGCCTACCATGAACTCGGCCTCATCGTCGAAAACTACAATGTCCGCGTCAAATCCGACGCCGAGATCACCCTTGCTGCGCTCGAGACCGACCTGCTTGGCCGTGTTCTTGCAGCACCACCGGACGACATCTTCAATACTGAATTCTTCATCGCGCCCAAGACCCTCGGTCCAGATGATGGGTAGACCCAGACCGACACTTGAGATGCCGCCCCAGGCCGAGAAGAAGTCACCCTTTTCCTCGGGTCCCTCTTCCTCGCCCTCGGAGCTCTCACAGCTGTCGCAATCCTTCTGGTGTCCTTCTTTCCGCTTGCTCTCTTTCTTGGGCGCATATGCTGCGGGAAGAAGCTTGATGTCTGGTGTGCAAGGCGAATGATCTGACACCACAGTCTTGATAACGCCATTGGCCTGATCCTGAAGTAGTTCTTCCCATAGACCATCTTGATTGTACTGCGACCGGATGGGCGGGCAGCACTTGTGCCGGGTATCACCTTCTTGAATGGCTTCGGCGGCGAGCGCAAGATAGTGGAAACATGTCTCCGCTGTGATCTTGACACCTTGATTACGAGCCTCGCGGAGCAGAGGAATCGCTTCCATGGCGGAAAGATGCACGATATGGAGCTGGAGTTCCGGCGCTAGATGCGCCAAAGAGAGGATCTCAGCGATGGCGTAGGTCTCGAATGCGGGTGGCCGAGAGTCGAGGAATGTGGAATAGGACGTGAGTGGTCCAGTGGGAGCCAGGGGTGGGAAGGCACGTTGGACGTCATCACCGACCGAGGCTGTGATGGGAGGAATCATTTCGGCGTGGAACATGAGAGTGGTTGATGATCCTTTGAGGGCGAGCATAACCTTCTCGATGTCTGTTGATGTGACGGCGGGAAATTCTTCGACCTTGAGATGGATTAGCATGGTCGGTCGTGTGAAAGAACATGTCTGAGATGGAATGCATACTCCACTATCGATCAAGAAGCCCTTGAAGCCTCTCACACCTTCCTTGACTAGGCCCTCCAGGTCAGCCGAGTTACCTGGCACTATGCCTCCATAGAAGCCTACATCAACCCAGCATTTGTCCTTGGCAGCCTCGATCTTGATCTTTAGGTTCTCGACAGTGGTTGTGGGAGGTATGGCATTTAGTGGCATGTCAACGACAGTAGTTACACCTCCAAAGGCAGCAGCCCGAGTGCCAGTCCAGAAGCCTTCCCATTTTGTCCGTCCTGGTTCGTTTAGATGTACGTGAGCATCAACAAGACCGGGAAGTAGTATGAGGGGTGAGTAGTCGGTGTATGCTGTTGCTTCTGGGAAGTCGGTTCGTGGGAGGACTGAGTGGAATATAGAGGTGATTTTTCCAGTGTTGTTGTTTATGATAATGGTAGCTTCGGTGAGCCTGCCTGCAACGACTGCTCTCGACGAAGCTACGACTGTGATGGGTTGGTGGGGGTTGCTGTGGGCAGTCGGAGGAGGGGTTGTCGCGTGAGGAGCCATGTTATTCAGCGGTTGTCAAAGATGAATGAAGAAATGTTGGAGGATGAGCTTGTATATTTCGGACTGGGGTACCGATAGCGGAAGGTGAGAGGTATATTATACTCGGCCGGATCCGAGAGATAAGTGGAGAGATAAGCAATGAAACGATGTGGTGGTGGTGAAGCAAATCAAAGAGGAAAAATGAAATGAGAAGAAGGGAAAAATTGTCAACGTGTCTCTGAATGTGGGTAGATCTGACAGAGCAAAGAAAATACCTACATGTATTGTGGACAGCAAGCCAAAGCCGATAAAATTCTGGGGTACAACAGCCCTTATCAACAAACCTCTCGATACGGCGGCCTGCAGACAATCCCCCCGAAAACATGGGCGATATCTGTTTCCCCAGAAATTGGAAAGCCGCCAATCTCAGGGCAGAGCCTCGGGGACACACTGCATCGGCCTGTTGATTAATTACTCGATAGAAATGGATAGCGCTCTTATTATTATGTGAGGTTATCAAGGCCATCTTGTTGGTTCCCGTTGGTTCCCTGTTTTTGGTGTGGTAGTAGTGTACGTATGTGGACGTGCGTTGAGGCTGGACGGGAGAGATAAGGAAATTTCCGCGAACGGATCGTCCCAAGGGGCTAGCGCACCTTCAACACATGAACCAACCAACTATCGTCCCTATTAAATATATCTGAGTTCTTCCACCACCATTCGTCTCAATGTCTTTCAGCATCATGTTCTTTTTTCCTGGTTGATATGGAGACATGTTCTTCGACTCTCGCGTTCGCAGATATCTTTTAAAGCTGTGTGGAGCCTTCAGAACCCAATCGGGAAACGGCCCGGAAATCCCGATGAGGAGCTAAGAGAACAGTCGGCGGTACGTGCAAGTATTTCTTACTCGATAGAAATTCGGTATAAATTCGATAGAGAGAACCGAAACCGCAAACGCATCACGGCAAACTCGCCGCAACAACTAGCCGCAACCCTGAAAACCTGACTCCGCCGGAGTTGGCCGGATGACGTTTTGATAAATCCTGAGGCTCGGCTGTGTGAATGGTGCATAATCGTTGCGATGCTGATGAGGTTTTTCTCTGAACAGAGTCAAGGTCTCAACTTCAACAGAAAGAAATCGGTTGATTACTACGATACGTTTCCAGTACGGCTTCATTTCGACCATTGAATGGCACGTTGTCTTCAAATTCGGCACTCAAGCGCCGCGGAGATGCGTTATGGATGAAAATCCTCTACGAATTTAGCTCCTCTTAATCCAGTTGCGATCGAGTAATGTATTACGGGAAAAAAAGCCTCAGAATCCCAAATTGTGGTTAGCAGTCACGCCCCCGGCATCATAGTGACCGTAGTCGAACGCCCACGTTTGTCGAACTCTTCGTAGGAACTGGAAATGTCTTTCCGTCTCTTTACGTTTCATGAGGATACAATTTCTCTTGCGTTGCAGGTCAGCGGTTCTCGCTTTGCACGATATCATATCGAGCAGGGTGCTCGACATGCTCTGACGCATGCAATCATCTCCGTGTAAACTCTGCATTAGTCCACCGCATTCTACGCGGGAGTTCGTAGTGAAGGGAATATGCCAGCCTTCCTAGGACAGTCAAAGCATCCCAAATGGATGCGGTGAGCGTTTGCAAGTTGCGTTGATCCTCTTGAATTGATTCTGGAACATGATCATTCAGCGTTAGAATGTGCGCCGTCGCTGCAAGCCAGCCGTAATATAGAGCTAGTCATATTGAGACTGAATGGGCGCATAGGAAGGAATGGTCTGACATGGATCAGGTAGGCATGCGTATATAATTCCATCAACTCCATCGCGCCTATTGTAACAAGATACGAGTCGGGGGAAGCAGCGGAATTGCTTGTATTGCATGCAATACGTAGGCGAGAGACGTTAGAAAGTAAAAAAACAACAACCCGTGTTGGACGGATAGACGATTGCCATCAAATTGGACGGTCCAAATGCAAGTAAATGAAAAAGCACTGCTCAGCTATAGTAGCGCTAAAGCCTCCAGAAATGGCATGAGACCGCTCTCTGCTTCTGGTCTAAGTCATCTGCCGATTCTTTTGGACAAATACGTAGTCACACAAATCGATGTTTACCTAGTCAGATGGCCCTGGACAAGTTCCGGAGATTTCCCTGCTACTTGTGTGGAACAGGGGGTGACTTTGGAAAGTCGGCCTCAGCGAACATCTTTTGGCTCGAGTAAAGACTGGCCTGCAATCCATACTGTGCCGCGTTACTTCCGTAGATGTTGAGATAAGTATACGGATCCGACTTGTAATATATTCCCCTTCTAGCACTCACGAGACCCATGGAACGCAGCTCTCGGATGACTCGTAGAACATCGTCGGTGCCGCGAAAGTCTTTGGTGTAAACGCATATTAGTCGGTCTTTCGAGTTGCCTCCGCTTGGGGCAACTTTTGCACCTGGTCCTAGCCGGTTGTTGATGACAGCTTCGACAATCAGGCCCCAGACACGAGTGACATCTTTTTCAGTCGGGAACAACATCCACTAATGTATCTTTTAGTATTTGGAATTTGATCTTCATGGTCCCTCTCTTTACCTTTCCAGACAACACATTGGTCTCTGTAGCTAGGTCACAAATACGCTGCTGGACCTGCTTGCTTTGCTCATTTAGCATCCGAGTGATGGTCCCCTTTGGGCTGTGAGAATTTTCTGTCCGTATCGCTTTCCTAGTTAAGAGGGCCTGCTCGAGGAGCTCATTTCCGCGCGGTATGAACTCGTTAAGCATAGGCCGCTTGGGGTCTCCGTGGCTATCGTGGAAAGGATTGTAGACCCAGATCCATTCGAAAGTCATGGTGGAAGTCGTGAGGGGCGGAACACGTGCGAGAAAATCGGCAACCGACTCCCCACGCTGCCAGGAGTCGGGACGTTTCTCACGGGCATTGGAAAGTTCAAGAGGCGGCATGGCTCGCTTTCTTGAAAGAAGCGCGTTGAGGTCTTTTCCGTGAGCTCGCGAGGCAGATTTCGTGTTGTAGCCTTGACAGAGAGAAAGTAGGCGTTGTTGGTTTTCCTCGTCGCCTACAGCTGATTAGGGCTGTGGTACGAGAGTTGCCGTTGTCTTGTGCGCAAGGAGCAACCCACCAAGCTGGACCACTCATAATCCCAGAATTGTAGGATCGTGAAAACGATTGGGAAACAGAAGAGACGATGCTCGGCTCACCGTAGAAACTCGAATCATCCGAGAACCAGCCGTCCCCGGACACCATATCCTCCTCCGCCATCTTTGTGGTAAAGGGAGAGAATGTACTGTACATGCCCCGAGTGAGGTGAAATTAAGGTTTAGAAATGCTCTGGTGGATGTTGCATGGCAACTTCCGAGGTTGGATATGTATTATGTTGTAATTAAACCCAGAAATCACGATGGTCCCCTCACTAGCGCGTCTTCTGCCGACACTTTACGCGTGCCATCACGCCAAGCCTGCAAACGCGTTTTCCAACTGACTTTCACAACTTCTCGACCCAAGCAATTCAAAGGCCACCTGAAGACCCGTACTTGACGTTCATCATGCCTCACTCAATCAGCCCTGAATCATCGCACACAATGTCCCAAGTCGACACCATCAAATCCGAAGAGCAGACACAAGACATCTCAATGGCAGACGCACCAAGCCCCGCAGCCCCCGAAGCAGACTCGGTCAAGGTCAACTTAGAAGACCTCTTCGACGACGATGATTCGGATCAGGAATTTGCATCTAGCGCGCCGCAGGTCAAGTCTGAAGAGGATCCGTCACAGCTATCGCAGCCTGCTGCACCACTGTAGGCCACTTTGCCCAGTCCTCCACATACTTTGGATATATACTGACATAGCATAGCAACGTCACATCCAAATCCACCTACTCCGATCCCGACATCATGCGCGCCTTCTACCAACGCCTATTCCCTTTCCGCCACCTCTTCCAATGGTTGAACCATTCTGCCACCCCTACGAACGACTTTGCGCACCGCGAATTCGCTTTCACGCTCCCCAACGACGCCTACCTTCGATACCAATCCTTTGCAACGGCAGATCTCTTCCGCAAACAATGTCTAGCCCAGATACCCAGCCGTTTCGAAATCGGTCCCGTATATTCGGCAAACCCGCGCGACCGCAAGACGCTCCGTCAAGCCAGCTCGTTTCGTCCTTTGACGAAAGAACTCGTCTTCGATATCGATATGACGGATTACGATGACATAAGAACGTGCTGTACAGGCGCGAGTATATGCCACAAGTGCTGGGCGTTCATTACCATGGCAATCAAGGTCCTCGACGTAGCGCTGCGTGACGACTTCGGCTTCAAGCACATCCTCTGGGTATACTCTGGACGACGAGGAGCCCACGCCTGGGTATGCGATAAACGAGCCCGTGAACTAGACGATTCCAGGCGACGTTCCATAGCCGGCTATTTTGAGCTTCTGAAGGGCGGCGACCAGGGCGGCAAAAGGGTCAACGTCCGGCATCCGCTGCACCCACATTTGGAGCGCAGCCTCGATACCCTAAAAGAACATTTCCATACCTCGATTCTCCTAGAACAAGACCCTTGGGTGGAAGAAAAAGCT
This sequence comes from Pleomassaria siparia CBS 279.74, assembly GCA_010093715.1. NCBI lineage: Eukaryota > Fungi > Ascomycota > Dothideomycetes > Pleosporales > Pleomassariaceae > Pleomassaria > Pleomassaria siparia. The sequence goes on along the minus strand of MU005767.1, from coordinate 1,342,015 downwards.
GAGCACCTCCTCAACCTGCTCCCGGACGCAACCCTCAAAGCCGCCCTGCAGAAGAAATGGGACTCGTCACCCTCGCGCCCATCCGTGTCGAAATGGGCTGACATCAATGCGTTAGCCACAGCTGGTGCCCTCTCCAACACCAAGACTGGCCCTAGAGAACTACTCGAGGCGAGAGAAGACATTGTTCTCGAATACACATATCCACGTCTCGATGCCGAGGTCTCCAAGAAGCTTAACCATTTGCTCAAGTCGCCCTTCGTCATCCATCCGGGTACGGGTCGGGTGTGCGTGCCGATTGACACGAGGAAAGTGGAAGATTTCGATCCGCTGGGTGTGCCGACTGTGACACAGTTGCTGGCCGAGATCAACGAGTGGAAGGGTGGCGATGTGAAGGAGGACGGGAAGAAGATCCACGATTGGGAGAAGACGAGCTTGAAACCGTATGTTGACTTCTTTGCAGTGTTCGTTGCGGGGTTGTTGAAGGATGAGAAAACTGGAGTTAAGAGGGAGAGAGAGGAAGGCGGAGATCCTATGGAGTTGTTCTAAGTCGAGCGGTTGAGCAATACTGATTGGCATTTCTCGGAGTCATGTGGGTGGGATCTTCTTGGGCATGGCAATTTTTCATCGTTTGGTGATACTGGATGGATATGGGCTCGTATTGGCATCTTCGAACGCAAAGATTATTCTCACGATATGTGGACATGACATATTTCAACACGAAATTACTATACTTAGAGCTGCCTACTACATGCTCTGGCTTGAATATCCATGACAGGAAGACCTTGTGCTTGACGAGGGTGAGTAGGCGAGTACTATAGTCATGTGCCATGAAACGTTATACTCCCAACCCAGGACAGAAACACCCCGGATGACGATCGTGAAAAAGTGCATACATGTGACCCTGGAAAAATGAGGTCCTTTGAGATACCACCAACATACTCTCTTAATTGACGAACAAGCTGTCGGAGTTGACGTCGTACTGCTTCAATATCTGAGCCAGCTTGTTGGCCTCTTGTGCGAAATTGAGAGAGTGCAGACTCTGGATTTGATAGCGCGGCCTCAAAACTCGTTAGCATCAATCTTTCAGATCCCAAAAATCGTGGATACTTACTTCGGTTGGTCCTGGTACATCTCCATCTTTGCCCTGACCTTAAAGTTGAACATCTTACACGTCGCATTGTTGACCGCTTCATGGAAGCCTGTGTTGTTTTTGTTGTCATCCTCGTTTGCCTGGTCCTGCATTGCGATCAGATCATTCGCAGGCATACCAATGATCATCTGGCCAGGCTCGTCGAAAGAGCTCAGCCAGATGGACCCTGTGTGATCGGCGACCATGATGCTCAGTATATAGCGCCACTGTGGCTTAGGGGAATTCATCTGGCATTTCTCGCACCACCACAGGTTAGGTTCGTTTTCGGTGACCTTCTTGTTGCACTTCGGGGTAGAGCACGCGGGGTAGGCGAGTGTACTCGTACTCGTGTTCTTGACGTAGGTAATGGATGCTTTGATGTTGAAGTAGGATGCCGAGTCGCTTTGCAAATAGGCTTCCTCTTCGATAATTTGGGCAATCGTCTTTGTCGCATCTTGCCCTGAACCACCAGTAAAGGTACTTGCGTGTGTGTTGAACTGTGCATTTTGGCCAACCGCATCGAACCACCCTCTCAGCTTGTGAGCTTCGTCGATATCAGGGTCAACAGTCATAGAACCAGAGCTGAGAAGACTCAGACTCTTGCCGCCAAAATCAGACACCTTCACACCCTTGAAAGCGATGATGGCTCCTTCAGGGACATCGAAGGTTTCGGCCTGGTTCCCCCAGATGGTCAATCGAACAGAAGTCTGAGTGTCATCTGCAAGAAGCAACTCCCGCTTGTTAAAGTCCTTATTTGTGCTCTTGGATTGAATCGTGTTGACCTCGCCGGCATTTTTGAGAACACCAAGAGTGTCAATCGTGGTATCCTTTTCGATCGAACCAAGGTCTCCAATCTTGGTGAAGTTGTACCGTACCTGCGGTTTGTTGTCTTGATCCTCAGCCTTCTCCACCTCCGAGTCGTTCTTGAATGTTAGCTCGTAATCATTCGTCAAGGTCGAAAATTTCTTGTTGGCAATCTTCACCTCGCATGAAGAGATATAATATACCGTTCCCTCTTCGAAAAGATCGTAGAACTTGTCACAAGCATCTGTAAAGCCAGTTGCCCGGATCTCCCCCGTATCGTCGAGAAGGTTCACGCTGAAGAGCTTTCCACTGGATTTCGCGTTGTTCCATGTCTTGATCTCACCCTTGTGTGTGCACCGCGCTCGAATTGTCCACTTGTTACCGTATGGAGAGAGTGCTTCAATGGGGTACAGATGAGGGTGGGCAGGCGTGCCAGGATTTCTTTGGTGGACAGGTACCGTCCGTTGTTGCTGCTGTGGCGGCGCCTGCTGTTGTACGGGCTTGTTTCCGTAAAATTGGTCGCCAGAGATACTAGCAGGTTGCTGCTTGACTTCGTCCTTCAAATCAAGTGGTTCTGGGCATCCGATCTTCTCGAGTTCGCCGTACTCATCGAGCACTTCCATCTTCATGATGATCAAGATCCTATAGCCAGTCAGAACTGCTTTGACTCGACAGGGCATAACACGTACTTCTTGTCCTTGACCACCTGAGGACCGAATTTCAGCAGTCTTACGATCGAACCCTTCTTCAGCTTTCCTGACGTGACAATGTCATTTGAATCTAACACAATTAGTTCAAGCTGACATAGATATCCCGAGGGAATCTTCGTGTACCTGTCGCGATCATGGTCTGGATATAATTTCGAATGTCACTAAGAACAACGCGGAAGCGCTGCACGCGGAGCGCATCTCCAGCCTTAGGTTCCATCGTCTTGATCTGCACGCATTGCACGACGGGCCTATCGGTGAAAGGGCTTTCGGGCTCGAAGATGCTCCTTTGCAATATCATGAGTACGAGTTGTGCGTGAAGTATGGGCAGGTACGTACCGAATGGAGCCCTGATTAATCGCCTGTTCAGCCATTTCGAAATTGCTAGCAGTGGGGTGTTGTGCGAGGTCTGGGTGTGTGTCTAAGGGTTTGGGATTGTGGTGTGGCGAGGCAGAGAAAAGGACGGCTTTGACGCGCCGACGCGTCGAGAACACGTGATACCCCGCACTAGCTGAAAATGGCCGGGGTATTAGTGCCGCCTACGTAATGAGTTTCAATGAACATTGCACTCAGCATCACGACTTATTGAACATTCACGACTCACAACGAACAAATATGGCCGAAACTCCTGATATCGCGACGAGAGCTCCCGAGAGCGATGCTCAAGAAACGCCTGCTTCACCGGCAGTGGCAGAGAAAAGCATCTTTCCGGGCGACACGCCAGCGCAAAGTGGACCAAGTATGGGAGTCAGTCTTCTTATTGAACACAAGTTAGGAATGCAGCTACTGACGTCCCCAGGAACACTGTACAACGGTTAGACCATCGCGTATGTCTCCATGACTGCCCATACAAATCACAGCTGACTCCCCAACAGCAAATGGCGAAGTTCCCACAGGAGTGAGTTGTTCTTCGAGCTCCAGTGCTCCTCGAACAGAGCTGAGACACAGCTCAGGACCTGTCTAAACTCGGCGGTATCGACGTCTATATTGCCAAACCCTCCGACTATCCCCACTCCCCGTCGAAACTACTCCTCCTCCTGACCGGCGGGACCGGTCTCAAGAGCGTAAACAACCAGCTACAAGCAGATAAATACGCTTCAGAGGGCTTCCTGGTTGTAATGCCGGATCAATTCAATGGCGATCCGGCGCCGAATAGTGTCGGTACGTATATCTGGGATGCGGTCTGCAAGCTCCAGTACAAATGGCCGGATGGTTCTCCGTAGCACACAACGTGGAGTGTCTCACTACTTGTTGTGTCAAGATCAACAAAGCTTATAGCAGTTATTCTGCAGAAATAGGTTGAGTTCAATGTCCCGGATAGCTAAACCACCCTACTTTTTTTCTAGCTCTTTCCAGGGATCACACTAATTTCACATTCAAGATATGACCGAGATCAAAGAGACATCCTCCTGGCTGGAAAAAGGCAAGCTCATGTTCGCTGAAGGCGTCAAGTCACTCTTGATCGACGAGTGGCTCGCCAGACATACCGCTGACAAGATCCTACCAATCCTTCACAAAGTTATCGAGGGTGCTAGAGAAGAATTCGCCGATGCCGTAGCCAATGGAGGAGGCATCTACGGTGTCGGATACTGCCTTGGTGCAAAATACATCCTTATACTGGCTGGAGATCAATCTGACCCCGAGACCGAGGCACCAAAAGACGAGGAGCAGGGCCCGGCTAAGAAGGAACCGTTGCTGAAGGCTGGTGCCATCGCACACGGCACGATGGTCTTGAAGGAGGAACTCGAAGGCATCAAAGCGCCGGTATACATCGTTGCCGTCAAGGACGATCCTCTCCTTCCAGAGGAAGAGCTTCTCAACCCAGCGAGAACGACACTGGAGAAGAAAGGCGTCGAGCACCAAGTTCAGGTCTTCTCTGATGTGCCCCACGGATTCGCTGTTCTGGGAGACTACACCGAGCCGAAGATCGTACAAGCACAGGCGCAGGCATATGGGGAGATGCTCGGGTGGATCAAGGGTCATTGAATGAATGTTATGGTTTCTGATGCACCCCGGTGAGCAGAATCGCGCTCCACTTCTCCGGGGATGGGGCGGATGTCTGTCGGCGTTGAGGAAGTGACCTTTTGCCCAAATCGAGCTTACACAAGAAAAACAAGTCATGATAGATAACCATGTCTTTGATTCCCATTGAACGCCCTCGCAATGCTTGATATTGCCTCAATGTTCGCATCCCAGCCCTCATGTCATATCAACTCCACATCCCCCGTCCTAACCCACTCCCTAATAGCACTCCACCTAACAACCCAAACATCCCCCCTCTTCATCTCAAACACCCTCTCCGTCCCCTCGACTCTAATCTCGCCCACGCCCCTCAACGCGCGACAGAAGACGGCCTTGTCCTCGTCGGGCCTATCCACCATGCTGATACCACCCGTCGTGTCGTCGAGTCTCTGCAAAGAAGCCGGGAATTGCGAGAGGAACGAGGAGGCGTAGTGTTGGAAGAGAAGTGCCTGGTGCTGCGTGAGGTATTGGTATTCCGAGGACGAGAGGAGGGGGGCGGCGGTGGTGGTAGAACCGGGGTCCGTGGAGGCAGTGTGGAGGGCGAGTGTATGGAGGGGAAAGAGGTCTATCTGTGTGAGGGACATGAGGGTGAGCATCAGCGGAAGAAAATGGGCGTAGATGTGAGAGATAGAGAGGGAGAGAGTAGAGAGCAGAGCAAACGTACCTTTTTTATCCTCGCGCGCAGGAAACTCCGGACGAGGAACTTGAATCTCTCGAGCTCCGTCTGTATGACGATGAGCTTGAAGTTTGCTTTGGGGTCCATGTCCCCAGTCTGGTCTTCCACGAGTTCAATCTAAACCCCGAATTCTTGTCAGCACTAACACTACTACTACTACTACTACTACGACTACTACGACTACTACTACTACGACTACTACTACTGATTACTACTGCCGCTTGCGCCCCCCTCCACCCCAAAATTCCTGGTCCAAACGTCTAGAAGCCCACCTCCCCAGTCCCGTCTCTTCGGCGGCGCTAGACAACCCCCTCAAAATCGCTTGGAACCGAGTAAGTAGTACTACACATACCTGCCTCCTGATCCTCTCCAACACCCTCTCCATCAACTCTTCAGGCCAAGTCAACAACTCGGGCGCAACGCGTTCTGCAACCCAGCATCTAGTCAGTTCCTGCAGATCGCGTGTTTCCCTCGGTACAGCCTCCGCCGATACCTCAGCAAGGAGATCGTCGATATCCATCCGGGCGGTAACCTTGGCTTCTTCGGCTACAGCTCTGGAATTGAGGTTGGACTAATATCCGGCGCGTCATGGGGGGGGGGGGGGGGGGGGGGGGGGTCGAGGTAAGGTTATGTGGTTCACAGTTTTGACGTGTTTGAGTTCGGGGTTAAAACCCCCACATCCTTGCCCCGCTATGCAGGCAAGCATGATCGACCACTAGTGCGGCGCGTTATAATTGGCTCGCGAGTTCACGATGGTAAACAACATCATTGGAAGGTTGCGTGAACGATGATAGGATGCAATTTTATTTGTAGATCAAAGGATCGAGTCAATCACTTTGTAAAGTACCGCAGCCCATCACATCACGCAACAAGGCACAATTTTGTGATACTGCTCAATTTCCTGATGATAACGCACAAACAGACCAAATCCACCATCGCCCTCTTTCCACGGCATCACGACAAGGCAACCTCTCTGCGCAACTTTATCCATCCCATGTACGCAGTCTCTCATCTACACGCCAGCCCGGCCCGCAGAGAATTGAAGCAAGCAGATAAGTACAGCGAAACAGGCAAATGGAAAGAAGTAAAAGGAGGATGGGATGGGTTCCTTTTTATTAGAAACATTGTAGGTCGACGAAGAAAGTGGGAATGGGGAACCAAAAGCGAATTCTCGCCCTGTTGGTGCCAGATACCGAAATAATCGAGGAAAAGCAGTTTAGAGGTAGTTGTGTAAGGAGAACATGTGTTTTGCATGTATAGTAGTAGTGACAAGGCACAAGGCGCGTAGGCCTGTCCTGTAGTTGTTCGTGATGGTTCTTAGATTGAGAGCTTCTTTCAGCTCTGCAGGGGCGTGGTAACAATCCGTATGAGGATGAGGCATGAATAGACAAAGGAAACTAGAGGGGTAGGTGTAGAGACCTGCTGAGGGCCGGCAATCTTCCGGCGTGGGTATTCCACAAAAGTCTGCTCCCGACGAGGTAAATCGTGCACAGCCAAAATAGAGCCATGGGAGAAGAGAACAAATAGCTGAGAATGGTAGCCAGGGTATACTGCACGCAGTCGGACTCGGTCCAATCAGGTGTCGAAGGTGTGTCTGGGGGTGCAATGAATGTCGCTCGGATGACAAAGAATCGGAATGCAAAGCCAAACGCCAATGCTATGGTTTACAGTCGACCAATAACGCCGTGAATCCGATTCGCCATGAGTGCAGTTAAATATCATAAGGAAATCGCGAATTTCGAATGCCGGCTCAATAGGAAGCCATTCGTCGTGTTGTGCCGATCCTGCCAAGGTTGAAACTTGGGTTCAAGTTGTCGTCCCCGCCGAGCGTAAGCACAGTACCACTTCTTGATCGGCCGGCGGCAGTCGGGCTGTCCTCCATCTGGCACGATTCCTGACCGAAGGCGAACGTCTGAGCACGGTTGAGCTTCGACCGCTGGCGCAGCTTGTTCATGCCACGCTCGCAATCGTTTTCGTGTTCTTTGGCGTCCATTCGAAGGTAGTTTTGGGGAAAGCAGCGAGTCCGATTGGATTCGTAGAAGGCACTATAGCCACCCTCGAGGATGTACACCTCGGGATAGTTGAGTTGTGGGTATCGGTAAGCATTCATTTTTCGGTCCTCGTGACGCACAAACTTTGCCCTATGGTCTATTAGTACAGGACAACCACCATGACCTTGGAAAGACGACTCACATGAGCGGGGCACGGTGTGCGGAGTATTCGCAATGGAAAATTAGTAGAGTATTAGATGGCGAGGGTTCGTTGAAGAGGGAGGCAGCAAGCTGCTCTTTCTCACAGAAGTTTGTTGCGGACTCGATGTGGCCACCTTCATATTCATATTCGAATCGACAATCGATGACGACAGTCTTGTCATAGACGTGCTTGTAATCGCCATTGAGAACACTGATCAAAGTAGCATCTGTGATACGCGGGATACTGTCCGGTTCGTTGGGTGGTGTGAAATGCGGTAACCGGAGAGAGGGAGCATCATCAATATCCATTACGGATTGTAGGCTGCTCGGTGTGTAGTTGTCCTCCTTTTCCTCCTTCTGATTCACGACGTCCTCTGGATGCTCGAACATGCTCAACGACCTCCTGAATTTGGTCGGTCGTCGAGAAGGAGCACCGGCAGGTTTCCTGTTGTTGCTTCCGAGGGGTGAACCGTTGGCACGAGACATGCTGGTAGTAATGCAGAATGACTTGGGCTTCGAAGCTCCCATCGAAGGGTTCGAAAATGGCTTGCGTTCCTGGGGAGGCGACGGGGCGAAGCATTCGTCTAGGGATGATGTGGCAGCAGATGTATTGGCAAACGTATCATAGCCGGCGCCGAACTTGAAGGCAGGTAATGGGTTCTGCTCACGAGACTTGAAGGATACTGTGTTTGTGGAGTAGTTTTTGGAACGTGCGAGAGAGGGCCGAAGCAGGGCAGATTTCCTACGTCTACAAGACTATTAGCAGTGTAGAGGACATGGTTGGAGTAACAGTACTCACTCGGCGGCGGAGACGGGCCTGGTGATCTCCAATTGATGTATAGGAAACTGAGGCGGGGGGGCGGGCTCGCACGGCGATATCATGTCGTCCTCGACGTCTCGTGTTGTCGGTGCAAGGAAACTGAATGGAGCTTTATGAGGCAGTGGTGAGATGTCCATTGAATCGGGAACGTAGGGAGACGACTCGGGAATTGGCGGCGTCGTCACGCCTTCCCATCGGATCACTGGCGGGGTCGTTGTTCCTTCTGGTTGAACGGGTATCAGCACCTCCAGACTTGAATAAGAAGCTCCCATGTGTCAGTGACCTACCTTTATTGTACGTTGTCTGCAACAGATTCGTTGTGAAGAGCGACCGGCGCGGCGTGGCCAGCTGGGGACTTGAACAATGTTAGTGAGGGTACCGAGGGAGATTATGCAACAGAGGAAACGCACCTCTGGTCGACATGAAGGTTACTGGACATATCGGCAGCCAGGCTTGCCGTGGGCGAGGAGCCACGAAAGGCTTGTTGCGTGGCGAAATAATCGTTGCTTGGCCTTCTCATAGATATCGCGGCAAAGTCAAACTGCTTCAAGGCGTTTGCTCCATAGACCTTGTCACGTCGGAAGCCTCCCCCCCATTGGAGCGTAGGTGCGTGCATCGATGCCAATGGCGAGCTCATCTCCATATTCATGTTGCGGGTGAGGGTGGTTGAGAATGAGCGTAGACGAGAAAGCCAATTCCAATCTGAAGATATTCGCCGTGGATGCCACAAAGCTTCGGAGCTATATGCAGATGGGAGAGAGGTGAGTGATTAAGGATTCATAGCAAGACGATGATGGCAGTTCGAGCAGTCGGATGACTGGAGATCTCGTGAGGATGTCCAAGATATTCCAACGACGAGCTGCCAGTGCGACGTCTGCTGAAGAGGAGGGAGGAGAGGCCGGCGGATGACGAGGACGGACGAAGAGAGAGAAAGGTGAGTACTTGAGGGCGAAGAAAGCAGGTCATTGAGGATCGTGACGCCAAGCCATTGTATCAATGGCAACGGCAGGTGCATAGGGAGCTACGCGGCGGTCCAAGCGTCCTGCACCCGGCACCTGGCAACCTGGCAACCCTCAGACTGAAGCGCCGAAATGTAGGCAGGCCACCTTAGCCTGAGCAGCATGGCTTGCTAGGGGGGGGGGAGGGGTGGAGGGGGTAACTAAGGGGAGAGGAGGGAGAGGGAGGGAAGGGGGGTCGGATGCAGTACAGTCATTAGGTATCCAGGTATGGAGCCAGTAATAATAAGCAAGTATACATTATGTATGGAGCTATGCATGTACACAATATGGACGTGTATGTATCTATGTACCTATATATTATTGCATTTTTCTCACTAATAAATAATTATTAAACGTACAAAACGTACAAAACGTACAGAACGTCGTTTGTCTGGAGTAGAAAGAAGTGAGCCACACATACAACCATAATAGGCATCATGTATCCATCTACTTGTATGTAACTGCACGCCATCCATCTCGCATAATGCGCGGGCAAGTCGCGTTCGCATATGTACAAGTATAATGTATCTATGTATGTATCTATGTACATATACAACACAGCTTTGTTGCCGCTAGTCAATAAATACGACCCCGCGTTGGATTCCAACCCTCGACGGGCGATGCACGATAGACCGAAGCACCGCCGCATGGTTGAACAGCTGTCGCCCTGCGCCGCCCATCTCCCAGGGATACCATACCATTCCAACCGCCCACTTCTTCGAGACATTGACGACTTCAAGCAGCCCATTTGTTACTTCTTGAAGCCAACATCAGCTCACGGGGTGTTCGTCATTGTGCACATTGGTGCATCCAGCCCTTGGTTCTCCTTGATTGAACGGCGCTTCCATTGCCCATGGCTGTTTCTCGGTTGGCTCATGCCCGTTCTTCCAGGCAACACAGTCCCTGATAGGCTGGACGGGAGATATCGTCGACGAATTCGTGCAGTTCTGCCGACTCTGCAGGGCGCTACGCCATCAGCCCTCGACCAGGTATGGCGGCGTAAAACCGGATACCTCATCAGCCTCTGACAGAGAGTTACGTCCATGTTGCGGACCGGTCTGCTCGTTGTGGCCTCACCGATTCTTCATGTGTACAGACTATGTATGTACAACACAACGTCATGGGCAATAGGGAGCACCTTGCTTGTTTGTTTGCTTGCATGCTTGGATTGTATGATGGCTTGTATGCTTGGATTGTATGGTGGCTTGTATGCTTGCTCGGATTGTATGTTTGCTTGCTTGTTTGCCTGGTCCGTTGGCAATGTACATACAATTAATATACAAGTAATAGCAATCGTAAAAGGGTTGCGCAATCCCTCTCACCGGCAGCCCTTTGTCGCTTCTGAACCACGGCAAGGGGACCGACTGGGAATAAAGAAAGAAGAAAGAAAGAAAGAAGCAAAAAAACCCCATCCAGAATTCACCGCATCTGGGTTACCAGGCACGGAATGGAATGGGGACATCCCTCCCTCCTGGCCTCCCAACAAGCCGCTTGCACAAAACCATTCACACGCTTATGAAGGCGGATCCCAGCTTTCTGGACCCCCCGCCTTCATTCTGGGAACGCTGACGGGCTGGTTTACGCGCTTGCAAGGGCTCCAAAACTCAAGGAAGAAGGTCGCGTCTTTGTATCCCGGACGACGCGTTGTAAACAATTCACCATATCTGGACTAGTCTCTTCATTTTCTGTTGCCTCGCTGCAACACGGATATGTATAATCCCTTTGTACCCCAGACCAACTTAAACCTGCAGTTTCAAAGTCCGACGCAACGTGACTGAATCTTCAGGCTCCACTCCACTCCCATTCATCTCTTCCACCAATACAGAATAATAATAACAACAATAGTTCCCGTATTCTACATCCGAGTTTTAACGCCGTCGGCGCCAGAATCTTTACCGTGTACTTGTACACTCGCTCACATCGCCCATTCCCTCAAAGTGGGCCGCCTTATGTAAATTGTGTGTCAGAGGTATTTTTGTCCCATGTCATTGAGTGAGGACGGACCTACAAAGGTAGCAAAGGAATTGGCACCTGATTCAAGCTGGTTCAAAGCTGAAAGCGTTGCCCTCCCTCGTGAATCCTCTGCGCCGTGACCAATGAGCAGTTAATTGTCAAATCGCCGAGCCTCATATATCTCCTACTTGCTCAAGTTTCATCCTCATGCGAAGCCCGTATGCCGAACCAGTCAGCTTTTCATGGGCATCTCAGATCTGCAAACGATAATTTGCACGCCATGCTCATGCCATGTGTGCCATGCGAGAAGAAAAATCTAACGGTAGGTAAGGCGGGGCTGAAGAACGGCCGAGGTGTGTGCATTTGAATTGAGTCGGCGCCGCCAAGTCAGGAGAGGGTCCGACGTTGGAGATGGCTATGTGGGTATGTGGGTATACTCCACAACCAGCTACATATTACTGATCCTCAGGAGCCCGGAACCGTCTCCTTCAGGAATTTTCTGATTGCATTGCTAGCATGTGCAATCAAAAATTTGCACTCCAAGTTGGGGGACCACCCTCAACATCTGCCATCACCCTCCACAGCACACAGCACACGACACACAGCTCCATGCTTTCTTCCTACCCCAATCCATGATGCAGCACTTCTTTCTTCATCACATGCTATTGCCCTTTTTCGAGTGCTCAAAAAGCACCTACGAGTTCTGGGCAATACAGACACGTCCTTCTCTTTCTTCGAGTAAAGCTAACATGTTGTCCTCCACTGGTAGCCGTCCAGCCATCCAGCCATCCAGCCATCCTAAAACTTGGTCTCTCGTGGATACAATAATATCTAGATCAAACGACATGTCTCCCCCTCGGAACCATCTCCCCGGAGATCCTCATATATCCCTCATCCTTCGAGCAACGGACACTGCAAACCGAATGGGCTGTTTTAGTGGACAATAACGCACTTCTCTACACACGCATGCGTTGGTTTTGTTCCCGCTACCAGTGATCAGGAAAGCCCGATGTAGACAGTGACATCGATGTGTTCAGAGTACAACAAGAAAGATCCAGCACCCACAGCCTACAACGCTTGAAATGAGCACGCTGGCGTGTATCCTTTGTGCATATTTCATACACTGGCTGTGGTGGGACAAGCCGTAAGATATTAACATCCCGATAACCATGAGCTTGCCGTCAGATACTGTACTGGTTGGGCCCGAGAGCGTAGTGCTTATCCAGACTGATCCTGTCGCTTTTACCACTGCTGTGCATGAATATAACGGAGAGAGAGTATAAAATGATATGGGTCTCTCGACGGAGTGGAGCGGTGATTTCCCATGTTGGGTCTATCCATTTTGCGGTGCAGAATTTCCATGTCCCGTCATTCTTGGTGTTGGGGGCTGTTGAGCAAGCGGCGTGAGAGGCTTGGGAGATCTTGAGTTTGAGAGTGGTGACATTCCATCGAACGTATATGAACATTAAAAGGTGAGTTGTTAATAAAACACATGAAAGATCAATCCTACCCTCGTTGGTGTATGTAGTATAGGGGTTGTGGAGTACCGATAGGGTTTAACGCAACGTTGGACTGAACGTTGTTCGTTCCGCACGTCCAACGAACAAAGGTCATATTTGCGATACCTTCGTGCTGCCATTTAATTCCAACATGTCTCCTATTGGAGTGTTGAAGGGATCAGAAGAAGCCCGCAAAGCTTCCCAATATTCGAGGTGGGGCAGCCTAGATTGACATACACGTGCTAGCGCGTCGCGGGAAAACAACGCGCCTCGCGAAGCCGAAGCCGAAGCCGAAGCCGTCGCCACATCGAACGAATGAATACCACAACCACACCTCTCGCTATCTCAACGACCGCACCGCACTCAATGTACGCAGACAAATCCAAAACTTATTTCGTATAGCTAACATTTACCCAGGCATCGCCCCAAATCCCTAGCATCAATCGAGAAAGGCACACCTTTGTCAAAGCCCGCGGCGCGTCTCTACGGCGGCACACCTCAATCAGTCGACAAACTCGTCAAGCCCTTCAAGTGTCCTGGCTCCGCAGCTCCCACACGCAATACCGACAAGCCAGCGAGGAAGAGACGGAAGGTCAATTATTCAGGCGCAGATGGTGAGAACGAGGATGGAGACAAAGCTTACTCGAACGAGGATCGGCTGGCTCTCGCCACTCGCGATGCGAACCGATTTCCAGTATTCAAACCCAAGGATAAAGACGCAGCTTTCAAATCCAAATTCATCATCCCGATGATCAACAAGGATGTAGGAGGTTACAATTCTTGCAGACCACCTCCGCTACTCGGGTTGCGACAAGGTCGGGTTTTCGTGGCGCGACCGCTGCATGACCCGAGCGGAGAGTTCGCCATCGTGCTATACGATCCTACAGTCGACGATAAACCTGTACCAAAGGAAGAGGTGGTGCCCAAGTTGAGCCAGGAAGAAGTCAAGGAGCTGGATGTTCCATTGGTGCATAAAAGTCTTGCGGACATATTGGGCTTGAAAAAGAAGGTCGATGACGAGCGGCCGAAAGTACCTGTGGTCATCGACCCACGGCTATGCAAGGTCCTTCGTCCCCATCAGGTTGAAGGCGTCAAATTCTTGTATAGGGCCACAACGGGATTGATTGATGCCAAGGCGAACGGGTGCATCATGGCAGATGAGATGGGCTTAGGTAAAACAGTATGCCTCCATATTGAATCTATCGTCTGTATCCTGCTAACGGATTCAGCTTCAATGTATAGCTTTGATGTGGACACTGTTAAAACAGTCTCCCAACGCCGGCAAGTCGACGATCCAAAAGTGCGTCATCGCCTGTCCCTCTAGTTTGGTTAGGAATTGGGCAAATGAGCTTGTGAAATGGCTCGGGCCCGATGCGATCAATCCATTTGCCATTGATGGAAAAGCAACAAAAGAAGAGTTGACTCAACAGATACGGCAATGGTCTATTGCGAGTGGGCGCGCTGTAGTTAGGCCTGTCTTGATCGTGTCATACGAAACCCTGCGTCTCAACTGCGCCGAGCTAGCGCAAACCCCAATCGGACTTCTACTTTGCGATGAGGGACACAGACTGAAGAATGGCGAAAGTCAAACATTCACCGCACTAAACGGACTCAATGTCCAAAGACGAGTCATCTTGTCCGGCACACCGATTCAGAACGATCTCTCCGAATACTTCTCGCTTCTCAATTTCGCCAATCCAGGATATCTTGGAACACGCAATGATTTTCGCAAACAATACGAGCTCCCCATTCTAAAAGGTCGCGATGCAGCCGGTACAGATGCCGACCAGAAGAAAGGCAACGAACGTCTTGCCGAGCTCCTAACTCTGGTTAATAAGTTCATTATTCGACGAACTAACGATATCCTCTCCAAATACCTGCCTGTCAAGTATGAGCATGTCGTATTCTGCAACCTAGCGCCTTTTCAGAAGGACGTTTACAATCACTTCATCTCATCTCCCGAAGTCAAGACTTTACTCCGCGGAAAGGGCTCGCAGCCACTGAAAGCAATCGGCATGCTCAAGAAACTTTGTAATCACCCAGATCTTCTTGATCTGCCCTCGGATCTGCCAGGCTGCGAGAACATTTTGCCAGAAGACTTTGTTCAGAAAGATGCTCGAGGAAGAGACCGTGACGTGAAAGTGTGGTACTCTGGCAAAATGGCCGTCTTGGATCGCATGCTTGCGCGCATCCGAGCCGACACTAACGACAAGATTGTCCTAATTTCTAATTATACCCAAACACTCGACATCTTCGCCCAGCTCTGTCGTGTAAAGGGATATGGACATTTGCGTCTAGATGGCACAATGAACGTAAGCAAGCGGCAAAAGCTCGTAGACAAGTTCAACGACCCCGAGGGCCCCGAATTCGTCTTCCTCCTCTCGTCAAAAGCTGGTGGGTGTGGTCTCAATCTCATCGGTGCCAACCGCCTCGTTCTCTTCGATCCGGACTGGAATCCTGCTGCGGATCAACAAGCGCTGGCTCGTGTCTGGCGTGACGGGCAGAAGAAGGACTGTTTCGTGTACCGCTTCATCGCCACCGGCACCATCGAGGAGAAGATCTTCCAGCGCCAATCACACAAACAGTCCCTCTCATCCTGTGTCGTCGACTCGGCGGAAGACGTCGAGCGCCATTTCACCCTGGATTCCCTGCGCGAACTCTTCCAGTACCGGGCGGGTACGACGAGCGACACGCACGATACATTCAAATGCAAGAGGTGTAGAAAGGAAGATGGAAGACAAGTCGCAAAGGCGCCGGCCATGCTATACGGTGACACGAGTACCTGGAACCACTTTGTCAACGATGGCGAAAAGGGACCACTGGGCAAGATACAGGATCTACTCCTTCGACAAGAAGCCACGGATGACGAGTATAAAGAGGTCAGCGCTGTCTTCCAGTACATCAGCCATTAGAATTTTCTCCAATACGTACCGGTCAGTACGTTAGCCGTTGGGACAATTTTGGCATAGAGTCATCAGCTTGCCGGGGGAAGCATGGCATACCAGCGATTGGGTTCTTTTTATACCCGGGAGAGGGCTTGTCATGTTGCATTTTCCCTTATTGCGCAACTGTTGTTGTTGTTGCTGTTGTTATTATTATCATCATCGTTTTTGTTTTGGCATACTCTGTCTGTCTGCATAGAACGACTAAGCGAATGTTTGCATACGCCTTCTCTTCGGCATGATATCCATACGTATCGCAACCATGATGATGATGATGATAACTTGAAGCAAAGGAAGGGCGTTGGAAAATGAAGACATTAGGGGGTCGTTCAATAGAGTATATTGATGTCAATATCCAAGACATGGGTGATATATCCTATTACCGGCACTGGCACTGCACATGATAGCAAACAAATGAATGAAACAAAGGAACGAAAGAAAGAAAGAAAAAATTTGCACTACACGCCGCCGTCCCCGGATAAGGGAGTTCTAGCTTTCTAACTCGCTCGCCCGTCTTTTTTTTTACGAAAGCTCGATTTCGTTTCTCTTCTTCCGTATATGTGTGTGGAAAAGAATTTTCGTCTTGCCTGCTCTGCTGCTGCTCGCCATCTATTTATCATCATACGCCAGAGTCTAGCTCCGTTATTTGGGAAGTGGCTGTCCATGCATCCCAGGAGGCGCAGGTGGAATCTAGTGTCTCCGTGTCGAGAAGGGCGGGGATCTCGCTCTCGCGCTCAATGAATTGAAGGGCGAGGCCTTCGGAAAGGTGCCAGCCGATGTGGCAGTGCATCTGTACCGTGGCTGTTAGTATGTATGTATGTATGATGAAGAAGAAGAAGTGGGAAGTGGGAAGTAGAGTGGACACTTACCAACCAAGCACCAGGGTTATCTGTCAAGAAAGAGACGACCAGGTATCCATTCCCAGGCAGGACAGCCACGTCTCTCCTCGGGGGGTTTACGAGGTTGAGCGTGACAGAGTCGTTGTACGTGGCGGATTCGGCCTGGGCGAGGATGTAAAAGTCGTGGCCGTGGAGATGGATGGGGTGAGGCACGGCGACGATAGTCTCGATGACAAAGTACACCCACTCGTTCGCCTCGGGCAGCTTGTACACGACGTCCTGTTCCTCAAAGGTGGTGTTGCCGTTGCTGATCTGCAGCAGCGACGGCTCGTCCCACAGCACCATCATGCTGTCATTGCCAATCTTCCACTTGAACACGGAGCCGGACGCGAAGACGGAAACGGTCATGTTGCTGCCGTCGTAGGTGGGGTGGACGACTGTCTGCGACAGGTGAGGCACGAGGGAATCGTAGGGCATGTCCTCGCACGAGTCAACCTGGGCCCATGCTTGGCTGACGGGGTCCGCAGTGCTCGTGTTGTCGTATCGGAGGATGCCACGGATGTTGTCGGTGTTGTTGTTGGACGAGCAAGTCTCCTGGGGAATGGCGCGCATCCAGTAGTCGGCGATGGCCTGGTCGGCCTCGAAGACGACGTCGTAGCGTTGGCCCATGGTGATGTCGAGAACGGTGGCCTCAAAGGGGACAATGGGCACGAAATCCATGGCAATGACGGTGAAGGTGTGGTTGTCAATGGACCACTTGAAGAAGGTATCAATGGCACCGTTGATGATGCGGACGCGGTACTTTGTGCCGGCTACAATGGACGTGTTGTAGCGAGAGCCGAGGCCATCCCAGACGTTGTGTCCATTGATGAGGCCCGTAGTCAGGAGAGGAGGCCCATTGGCTTCAGCGCTGGGGTAGAGAGCGTCAGCCGTTTCGTGAGACCAGTCAGTGAGTAAAATGGTGCCGAGTTCTTCATCGTAGTTTGCTGTGGCTGGACCGTTGATGATCAAAGGAGCGGCTACACCCTCCCATGCTTGGAGAGACCAGTGGGAGTGATACCATGAGGTGCCGTATTGCGTCGCTCGCCATTGATACGTCAACGTCTCTCCAGGCTAAAGTGGTGGTGTAATCAGTACATGTTCTTTTTGCATTAGCACATGATATAGATGGCAAAACTTACAGCAATGGGACATTGAGTGATCGAGGAGACTCCATCGTTCTGAACGGTGTAGTTCTGTCGGATGCCGTGCCAGTGAATGCCCGTGCCGTTGGTAGTCAAGCGATTCGTGACATGGATCTTAACGAAATCTCCCTTGGTTATAATTAGTACGCATTTCTGTGTGCCAAGGAGGTTAAGACTAGCATACCCAGTTCGCCTCCAATGTGGGTCCCGGAAGCGTGTTGTTGATAGCCAACACAACACGCTCAAAGCCATCGGGTGCAATCGTGATGTTGGTGATTTCAAGCCAGTACTATCAGTGAGCGGTCAGTTGAATATACGAGCTTATTTCTGGATGGAAATCATTGACTGACCTCGACAGTGACACCAGTGTCAGGGACCACATCGTAGTAGTCATCGTCAATGCTGTAGTCACACCAGACACTGCGGTCGGCAGCAGTATTTCCAGCGCAGACAGATCTTGCTGCCACGGGAGCAGGCAGAGAAGGCAGAGTTTCGACCAAAGGAGATGGAGCAGCAGCAGCGGCCGTTACCAATAAGAGCAAATTGCGAATGAGCGTCATGATTGCAGAGTGATGAATGATCGTGGGTGATATCAATAAAGATGATAATCAATGCCAAAACGACAGTAGAAGTGCAGCCCCTCGAACGGAGAAGAAGAAGAAGAAAGTTATCAACACGATGAGTTGATGGCCTTCCTTTGGAGAGAAATGTGCACATATATGTACAAAATGGAGTCTTGAACCTCGAAGCCTCTTTGGGATGTGATAGCTGCAGCCCCTCGTACTCATCCTCGTCCATAGACTAATCATGCCGCGTGCCACGCACCACTACTGACAAAAAGCCTCTCGGACCGAACTGCGTGAGTAGCAGACAAGGTGGCGTTAGGATGCAGCACGACTACTTTGGAGAGATCATCCCGCAGCCAAGATCTGCTCAGGAATCATGGCGCACCTGCCTACAACGGAAATCTGACTTATTATTGGCCTCTGAATCTATTCCAATGTGATAAGCATTCGCACGTGTGTGTGTGGAGTTGCTATATCGAAGAAACAATACTTACGACGCGCATCAATCCACTCGGTTACATACGTGGCCATCACAACTCTCAGGAGGCTGACTTGGAATCACAGCGTTGAACGACTGCATGTCATTTACATGGCGTTTGTACGGCGTCGTCAATCGTCAGGGTGTTATACGAACCCGTGATTAATTGACTGTTGTCCGATTACTCGTGGAAAGAGACCCTCCAATCTGGGGACCGGTAAGCCGCCAAGATTTACGGCGCGAGGAAAGTGCAGGTTGTGCGGGAACTACTCAAGTGCGTTTCTAGACTCCATTTTTTATGCATGCAAGAGCGGGAGAAACACATGAAAGAAGGGATCTTTGAAACAACAAACAAGTGTACAGTATGTACATCGGCCAGTTGGCCGAGTAGTCAGCGGTTTCATGCGTTAACTTCATCGGGGTGAAAATGGCCAAATGTTCTTCCTCGAGCCTCGTTTGCGCTTGGTTTCATCTCTTTCTATATGTAAACAACCGAACTTGGAATTGTGTTCAATCGAAAGGGGGGAGCCAACAAGTGGAGAGATAAAGAAGCCGAAGTGGGACAGTGCCCACCACTCGTCACTTTGCCAAGTAATATATTTGGCAAGTTGGGATGTACGTAGTATGTATGCTGTCTATGTTATTAATATCCAATGCAAGTACTCCGTACGAATGGTGGGGTTGGTTCACACCGCAGATGAATCTCCACAAGAAGTACCAGGTGGTATGATTCGTATTCGGCGCGTATGTATTCAACACTAAGGAGGTGTTCGCCAAATTAGCCAGTGACAATCAAACTCATCCATACCAAAACCAGGCACCACAAGGGCGAGGACGTTGTGTACATACAAAGTAGGTATACATAATAGTGACATGTCAAGCACGGTCAAAGTTGGAGATAGAGATCAAGTTGAGTTTGTGGGGGGGGGGATTGAAACAAGCATGTAAAGCCGCGTCATGGCGTGCCAAGTTGACGAGTGTCCCGCGCGTCACAAAATATTCAAAAGCCTAAGGCAACCTGTCACTCTGTATACTCCGTACAAAGGTACAAAGCTAACGGGACCATAGAGTCCGAACAAGGAAATACGACGTACTTTGTAATTATGCTGTGAAGACAAGCTCATGGGGGCGGCGCTAGGAGAATTATTGTATGTACCCCTTGTACTGTACAAGCTAGAGCCACAAAAAAAAAGCTCGGACGCGGCAAGGAAACAAGCAATCCACATCACTTCACTCCAATAATAAGCTGGGGAGCGTCGTCAGCTCGAATCAGACAGGATACAGGAACAACGATGTCCTGACTTCATGCGAGCCGTGACTTGAGCCTTGGTTAAATTTTCCGACCACTTCAGTCAGCACGTCCGGCGCCTGTCAACTTTAAATATAATAGGACAACAGTGGCTGAGGTTCAAGGACGGACATCACGCATACCGGGTCCAGTAAATAACTGACTATTGGATTATATAGAGTAGAAACCAGATGACGTCCAGGGTAACTACGAATCCAGCTTCGAATTACAAGTCCTTGCCACAAGACTCGTCACCATTTGACGGCGAATACTGTTAGGTTGGCCAGTAGCATCTCCGGTTCTAGATAGTTGAATGCGACGAGGAAATTCAGTCGTATATCAAAGTCGTACATCCGCCTTCAAATACACTTCTTATCAACCTTGACAAAGTTCATCTTCACAGAGTTCATCTTCACGTTCTTTACAACTTTCATATTCTCACTTTCATACTTTCACTTCAAAATGGTCTTCGAACGCTCGTTACTAGCTCTTTTGTTCGTGTGTGCCAACAAGGCTGTCACTGCTCAGAGCTCCAACTTCAGCCTGTATGCATACGGCACAGACATCACGCCTGGTATCAGACTCTTCTTTGGAGACAGTCAGTTTATCCCAACACATACAGAACGGGTCCGTTATTAACAAATCATACAGGTCTAGCATATGTCGGTCACAGTGCTCCAACATTTGTCAAGGAAGCGGTGAATGTTACCAGTAAGCACTTCTCTTCGAGCCTAAGGAATAATTCCAACCGTGACAGTGTCTCACATTACGACCGATAATCAATTTCTTGCCACGCCAGACGGCACACTTGCCGGCGTCACACAGCCTGCTCTCTACATTGATACGACTGAGGGCGCAAATAACCCCGTTGGATTTGCATCTACCGATGACATGCCCACTGGCGGCAATGACACCGGTTTTGGTTTGTATGGCGGATGGGCTTACCACCTGGACAATGACGGGACGATTGCGATGAATTTCTTGGCTTCGCCCACTAACGAAACCGGCATCTACTTGTGAGTCATCCAGGACACTGGAAAGAAATTTGGACTGATCTGGACCAGAGTGAAATGGAAGACGAGTGGTGCAACCAAGGCTTCCAGCGAAGTGGCCATCTCTCTGAGAACGGTGTCGCCCGTCGCCGAAACCCTTTGATTAACTCCAGGAAGGCTGAAGCATGACCACGCGAGGCCTGGGAGGGGTTGGCCAGACAGTCCTTTCCTTGTAGCCGAGATTTACTTTGTACGTCGTACGAACTGTGCAATTTCTTGTTCCTAGACTTTTTTGGTTTTGTAGCTTAACTCTGATTCTACCGTTCGAATTTTAGCCCTCAGTGGGATACAGTATCTCCCTGGTGTTGTGTTGCCCCCGCCCCTATGTGACGCTTGTGAAATCTACTCGTCCTCCGTGTAGTAACCTCGGCGGATTTTAAACATGGAGACCAGTTGGAACCTCCTTCACAGAGATCGCCTCAATCTTCGGTCGACTTGAATTGGGGGTTGAGTTTAGGACAACGGGATCAACCTAGCAGTACAATACCCCGCTGTATCCGTCAAGGAGGTTTTCACGAATGAGGTTGCTGGTGGTTTTTGGTGTGTCCATGTAGAATGCGCATGTGAACATTAGTTGACACTAACTTTGTATATTGAGTTTGAGCATGCTGGGCTATACGCAAATTTTCGGTGTAATGTCTGTCGCGTCTTGGAACGTTCTAGGTATTGGTAGATCTGTATGCAGTCTGTTAACATGTGCCTTGATTCGCTTCTGTCTCCTGTTGCCGCAGTGTAGCTTACAACTCCCCGCTTCTACAAAGGTACTCTGTAGGTGTTGATGATAAGGAATATATGGACGCATCACCCGTTAATTACTATATTTGAATGGAATGTTTTGGGGAAGGCATTATGAGCAGATACACAGGGACTTTGCATTAATTACGGATTGTCCTTTTCTAACCCCGGTCCATCGACGTACGTCGTAGTACAGGCTCTAAGCTTGTAAGAGGGTTCTGGTGTTTGTAGTTCCATGTCTTAACAGTTTGTATATGCATAACGGATGATGGTGGTTCTCGGCGGGATCCCGGATGGATCCCCAGCCAAGTGTTTATTGAAGATGAGATTATCAACACCGCACTCAACCATTCAAATTGGGACATATGGGAGTGTGACTATTAACTCTCTGGCTAATATTGTGTAACGTGTTCACTTCTGTTTTAGGTCTAAGAGAGAAGCGCACAATTGAAAAGTAGAGTAAAATAGAGGGCATGTGAAAGCAGCTATGTATACGGAGTACTATGTACATACAAGGTTTGAAATGCTGAATGGATAATCTAGAAAGGATCCCTTGTCTGTTCTATATTAGATGATCAAGTGCAGCGGATAATTTGTATTCTGGATGATGCGATGAATTGTTGAGGCAACAAGAGCTTCTGACGGCTAATAAGGAATGGCCGCGCACACTCACGTGCCAGCTTGACTTTTAGAAGAGCAAATTTAGCTGAGTGAGTATATCTGTATATGGCAGCAGCTGTTAGCATTTGACATGGATGCACGCTTTTTGAACAGTTGACCCCAGGAAAACGGCTTGATCCAGTTCGACACTCTCTGGAATGCGGTATCTGGATCATGTCATGTAAGCGAAGCGATCAATAGATCAGCTACAGATCCGGAAATTTAAGGAACACCTTATTAGCCCCCCGTTGGGCGAGTACAGTGTTCATAGAGCGTTAGAATCGATTGCATGATACCGTCTATAGTGGTAGCAAAACCGTTTTTAGAACATGTGCCTCGTGTCACGGGGTTTCCTTTCATCGAAGAATGTTTCAAGTCCTGGTAATGGGAGTGTCATGCCCAACCTGTCAACGTAGAGGGGTTGAATTTGTTTCTGCGCTCTTTTGGGACATATGAAAGCCGGACAGCGGTCAATTGCGGCCATACATATAGAGGGTCTTGCAGGGTGGATAACACCTTCTCCTCATATCTCTACCCTCGTCCGCTTTATTGTATGAATATCTGCATGGAGCGAAGTCACGTCCGATCGCATCGCATCGCTACGTTACCTGTCGAGATTGTTGAACTCATCCTGTGACAACTGTCGTCACAAGATGTAATATACGCGTGTGCTCGTGTATGCTCCGTAGTGCTTACATGTACAAAAGGAGCTACAGTCACGTGAAGGGGAGTTCTGTGCCAAGAGCAATAATATGCCAAGAATTCTACAACAGAATATAGAATCTACTTAAATTTTGCAGCAGTACACATATAATCCTAGTAAATTCGAATACCTTTGTATGCTTGATTTAATTTGAATAAGCCTATATAAGTATTAATTAACGGTAGTGTTAAGCCTGGGTACTGATTTGCCACCCTGTGAGCATCACACACCCCCTTCCGAGCATCTCAGCACCATGCTATAAATAGAAAATCAGGTACATAACTGCAGCTCTAGTACCTGAGTGCTTGAGTATTGCGGCTAGCCTTTTGTTTCGTCTCTCTCGGTCAAATGTTCTGGCGACCGCGATTTGCCGAAAGGAAACGAATTCGGTTTCGTCTGCTCAAAAAACAAAGTCACAAGCGACCCTAATTATACCAAGTTGCGAGGTGCGAATTCGGTTCCATCATCCTCGCGAATCGGAAACGAGTTTGGGATCTCATACAGCCGCTTGTCGGGTAAATCCATTCCTTGGCTCGGCATCACAATGCGTATCAGAGTGTGGAGCGGTGCGCAAATCCAATGGCCTCGCGCTGGCAACCTGCACTGGTCCTTGGAGATATTGGTAAATTGAATTGCGCTTATGGCCAATTGAAGGAGAACTTGGATGCGTCTTTTCTCAGTGGCTGTCAGTATTTTTTCAAAAGATGAATTTCACTCCCATCTCGAGTTATGGCAGTCAGTCAATGCATCGGTGTTTCCTATCCATGGATGGAGTGGACTACATCACAGGTCTAACATTCTTCCCACTCGACAGGACCACTGCTCTGATAGAATACGTGCTATATCGTGACGATATTTTGACAATGCATGACGCATAACGAAATGTTTCTTCCAGATTGCTACTAGAGAGCCGATTTTGTCAACGATGCAAAGAGAACACTAGAAAGTCCAGAAGAGGCGCAGCTGGTTGGTACAGAGAGGCTAGTTGCAGGATTTAATTCATCATTTCACCCACAACCAGTTTTTCTTCCTGGGCGTCCACGTGGAGTGCGTGAGCTATTGGTAGGTTTATTGCATGTTGATTCCGGTGCACGACGGATCAAGCTTTGCCAAGAGATGCAGAAGAACAAGAGCAGGCAGCTGTCGTACCGGGGTTATTTCTCCTTCAATATAATTAGAATAACAAGCAATATTATGGAGTTGATGTTTGGCTGGTTGAGAGTTAGGGCTGACATTGGGTTGATGCTAGCGTGCATGGGGACCGGCTCCGTTCCTTGCCGTCAGTCGTCAGCGTGCCCCTAATATGATTGACCGATCGTTCAAACTCACGCCAAAGCTAAACGTCTCTTTATTACCAACTCCAGCAATGCCCATGTCCTCTTCTGCAACCCCAAGAAGGCCGTGAGAGTCGTGTCCAGGTCCCGCAAACATGCTCGCTGGCCCGCCGCGCATCGTGTCTCTGGTCACCATCCTTGTGCTTCTGTGTCTGGCATGGTGGTACCTGAGACTCGTTCACGCACCCGTCGGAGGTCTCAAAGTCGACAATTCGGCACCTCCGAAGACCCCCATTCCCGCAGGCACACCAGATTTCGGCATCACCTTGAATTTTAAGGATGGCGTGCCCAAACCCCCTGGCCAGAACTACACACATGTGCTCATTGTGCCGAAGACGATGAAGGAGGATATACGATGGATGGAGAAGGAGATACCGGACACGCCGCTGATGGTATACGAAGTCGACAACCCAGACGCAAAGAACAAGATCCCTAAGAACAAGGGCAGGGAAGCCATGGTACGCGCACACCTCGGGTGAAGATTATATTATAGGCCATGCGCGTTGACTGTTGCGATATAGGTCTACCTTACGTACATTATCGATCACTATGACAGCCTTCCCGACACCGTTCTGTTCATGCACGCTCATCGCCATGCATGGCATAACAACCAGCTCATGGGCCTCGACCAGTCGCTCATGGTCAAACGCCTCAACCACGCACGCGTTGCTCGCCTGGGCTACATGAACGTCCGTTGCCATCAAGACCCAGGGTGTCCAGATTGGATACACATGGATCGTCCCGGAGGCGATTTCGATTTTTTTCACAAGCCAGAGGAGATATACTGGCGGAAACATATCTGGGAGGAGATACACCCTGGTGCACGCATACCGCCGTCCATATCTGGCATATGCTGCGCGCAGTTTGCGGTCAGCAGGGACAGGATACGACAGGTTCCACTGGAACGATTCATTCATTACCGGAAATGGCTGTTGGAGACGACAATGGACGATCAATTCTCGGGACGAATCTTCGAATACATATGGCATTACATCTTTACAGCACACGAGATATACTGCCCAGCCGAGAACTCATGCTACTGCGACGGTTACGGAATTTGCTTTGGAGGCCGACAGAAGTACGCGGACTACTTTGAGTTGCAGAAGAAGCGGAATACGCAGTACGACGAACTGGAAGGCTTCACCAAGATGGAGGACAAGGCGAAGGAGCAGGGGAAGAGGGTGGATTTCAGTGAGGCGCAGACGGCGAGGATCAAGGAGTTGCAGGTAAATATTAAAAAGATGGACGGGGAGATGGACAAGCTGAGGGAGGCGGCGATGAAGAGGGGCGATGACCCGAAAATGAGAGCGGAGGAAACGGAAAGTTATGATTCGAGTCATATTTGGGATTATGCAGAAAAGGGACAATAA
Organism: Pleomassaria siparia CBS 279.74; assembly: GCA_010093715.1. Lineage (NCBI taxonomy): Eukaryota > Fungi > Ascomycota > Dothideomycetes > Pleosporales > Pleomassariaceae > Pleomassaria > Pleomassaria siparia. The sequence goes on along the minus strand of MU005767.1, from coordinate 1,316,064 downwards.
CGTAGTACTGTAGCTATCGAGACTTAGGGTTGCGGCGTTTGCGCCTTGGATGAGGCTGGTTGTGTGCACTTTTTGGAATTAGAAGTCGGAGATCTTGAGACAATTCTTGTATTAGCATAGCTTCGTGCAAATTCAAAAAGCCATCATGGCAGTGCATATAGAGATTGCGAGTAGTCAATCTCACTTGCGTTCGTGAGTCTACAAGTAATTAATTAATAATTAATTACCCATTCTGATTAGCTACGCTAGATCTGCAAAGCTATCCGAACATTCTTCCCCATACTTCCTCCGCCAACCTTGTTCATCAACATGCTTTGAATTTGACGACGACGCTCTCACGCTCTCACGCTCTCACGCTCTCTCCCTGTGGTCTCAAACAGAGCCTTGGCTCAATTCGGCATATTCCCAATCCGGCTAGCCGTTGCAGCAAAGGTTGTCGCCAATCTTACGCGCCTTGCCTACCTACATGTCTTCATCTCACGCGACTCGCGTCCAACCCACAAACTGACGCGCACCTTCACCCTTCAAACTCCACTCTCCACTCTCCTTCACCGCTAATCAGTCCCCTCACCGAAAGAGCCGTTTATTTCACCGCATCCGCAATTTGATTGAATAAGAAGAGTAAGGGAATCACAGTCCCCGGCTATGAACATGTTTGCGAAATTGGGCGCTGGGTGGTGAGTCTGATCTTTGGTCTGCCTCTCGCCTCCACCCACGGTTCCATTTGCGTAAGCCGAGGGGAAGGTGAGGGCGAAGGCGAAGGCGAAGGCGAAGGCGAAGGTGAAGGCGGGTAGTACAACCGTCAGCCTTCACGGGATTGCTGCTGCCTTGCTCGTTCACTCTCTTCAACTTCCCACGGCGAGCTTCATGACTTCTGTCTCACACAACGGTAAAGACTGCAAGGCTCAGCTTCCTTTTGATGGTATATGAGTTCTATCATTGCCTCTATATCCATGCACATACACCAACTACAGTCCAGCATCAGGCAGTATGACTGACGCGAAGACTTACGGGAAACGGGTTGAGGTCAAGTGTTTGCCTTCAGACACTACCGGGAGCGCGGCAATAAATTGGAAACCCCCGTTGCCACCCACTCTCGAACCAGATGCTCTTGAACAATTGACGGCAAGCAATCAATCTGGTATCGTAGTTGCGCATATGTTCTGACTTAAATATGTAGACCGAGTACAGACGGCATTTCATTGGAGAATCTGATCCAAACGGACGAGCTACACGCCAAGTGCTGAACTTTGATTTGGACCTGTTCGAAATCTATGGGTCGCCCGGAGGCAAACGCTCGGACACCTACGCATCATTGCACACGTTCAATCCGGAGGTGACTCAATTATCCCTCAATGGATTCGTCTCCTGTGGAACTACTCGGCTCTACATACAGAACGCCGCACTTCTATCCTATTCGGTAGAAGGGTATGATGACCCAGATGACGAGCCTGTCAGCATATATCTACAAACAAAACAAGCCAGCCGCGACCGCACATACGAAATATGGTTCCAGCTCTCAGGCAGACCAGCTAATGGATACAAGCGTTTTCATGACACCTTTGTCTGGATCAGTACTTTTGGGAAACATTTTATTGACTTTCTTGGCTCGTATCCAGGTTCGACTATAGGACTCCGCCACTTCAGGGAGGATTTCTTCAAGTGGCTGAAACTGCGTTACAACGATGGAGCATACTTCCGCAAGTGGCACAAAGTCTTCGGAAAGTCTGACTTCCGTGGTCAAGTAAACGCGTATAGGGACTATCTCTATGGTCAGGCGTATAACCTTGAGAATCGTGACGACCTCTTACGCCATCAGGTTTGGGCAGATTGCATGGTAGGAGGCCGCTTAGCCATCCAACAGCAGCCTGCGAAGTGCCATAACACGACCACTACACCTTTCGTCTATGAATTCTTTAAAGATATGTACTTTGGATATTGTTTGGAGAACATGGACCCAGTCGAAGCAGTGCTTAAAGAGCTCGAGGGCCGGAAACGTGAACTTGGCTTCGCGAAAGATTCGATTCAGCAATCCAGCCTAAGTCAGGCGCCCGAGGAAATACACGATCTTCCACTCCTCAGAGTAGGCGATGTCATTGGCGTCCCTCCTGACACGTATGGACCCCACCGACAGTCAGATGAAGATTGGCTAGCATACATCCATAGGATAGAACCCCTCGAGAACGGCGTTCAGAAGCTTTATGTGCTGTGGCTTTATCGACCGTGTGATACCGTCATCAGAGGAACAACGTACCCTATTGCCAAGGAGGTTTTCATGTCTGACAATTGTAACGATGGAGATTCGGAGGCTGCGCTGTTCTCTACCGAGGTGTTGAGAGTCTACTCTGTCGAGTGGTGGCCCCAGAATCTCAACACCACTAAAGATCTTATCATCAGGCAGAAATACATCACCCAAGAAAACTCATTCGTCACGCTGAAACGTTCAGACCTGAGTTGTGAGTGTGCAACACCTCCAACCATCGACAAGTATCAGCCCGGAGATACTATCTACATCAAGCGACGGGGGTTACTCGAGCCAGTGGTTATCCAGAAAATCAATGCGGATAGCACGGTTTCTGTCCGGATCCTGTTACGACTCAAACGTGACTGTCTCAAAATCTCGGGGATATCCATATCTCACAAGGTCGCGGAAAATGAGCTGGTATGGACGAATGAGATTGAAGAAGTCCACGTCAACGAGTTTAAGCGCAAGTGCCACATACGGTTCTTCGAAAAGAATATCATCATCAACGGCAACGTACCGTTGCCTTACAATCGACGAGGCAATGGGGACTTTTGGATCCTCTCTTCGAAATTGGTCAAGGCAGATGAGCAATATGAACGAGTTGAGTTATTAAGCACCGCTCCACATCTCCTCACTCAAGGGCCTGATCTTGCTACGCCAAGTCCGAAGAGACTCATTGGATTAGGCATTTTCAGTGGTAGTGGCAACTTCGATAGAGGCCTAGAAGAAGGTGGAGCTATAGATTTCCGTTATTCCGTGGACTTCAGCCCCGAAGCAATTCACACACAACGCATGAACGCGAAGGATCCAAAAAAGCTCTGCCTGTATTGTGGCTCTGTGGACGATAATCTCAAAGCCGTGCTGACCGGAAAGAATTCGAAGCTGATCGCTCGGATTGGAACCGTACATTTCATATGCGGTGGGTCGCCATGTCCCGGGTTTTCAATCTTACAGCTGGACCCATTTGGAGAGAGGAGCTGTCGTAATGCCTCCCACATCACTACCATTTGCTCATACGTAGACGTTTATCGACCGCAATATGCCGTTTTCGAGAACGTTGTCAATATGTCGGTAACACGAAAGGGGTATGAATCACAAAACGTTTTCGAGAACGTTGTCGCTTGTTTCGTTGCAATGGGATACCAAGTGCAATACCTCATAGCAGATGCGTGGAGCTACTCCAGCTCACAGTCACGGGAGCGATTGTGTATCTCGATTGCTGCACCCGGTCTGGAGCCCATGATGCATCCATGGCACAGTCATAGCCATCCCGAGACCGTCAAAGCGAGGAGTTTGGGAAAGCAATTCGATGGGGTATCTTTTGGAGAACGTGAAGAACATGATGTCCCGTTTGATTTTGTTACGGCTGGAGTGTCAACATCGGACCTACCGGATATAGGATCCGGAGTCACACACGCCTGCATTCCATTTCCGGATCACAGATTGGGAGCTTCGATGAGCATCAAGGACCGACTTATCGCAAGATGCATACCGACATTCCCGCCCGGTCAAGGGTATGCCGAAGCTCTAGCGCGTGGGTTAATTCCCGAGGCCGGGAACAAAGTGATGGCTGAAGTGGGCAGGTCGTTTCGGAGAATCAAGGTGGACGGTCTTTTCCCGACCATTACGACCAACATAAGCGTGCAGAACTCCAGAGCAAGCGGATGCTTACACTGGGATCAGCCCCGAGCAATCAGCATACAAGAAGCTCGTCGTGCGCAGGGGTTTCCAGATTCTGAAGTCATCATCGGATCTCCCATAGAGCAATTGAAACAGGTCGGAAACGCCGTCGATCGTAATGTCGCTTTGGCGTTGGGACTCGCGTTGAGATATGCGTGGGACAAGAGCTGCGCGACCAAGCCTACCAGCCAACATCTTCCGACTCCTGTACACGCTCCAGCAGACATGCAAGAGTCTCTGAACAACGTCTCGGATGTTCTTGCCAGCAACAAGTACGTCGACAACCAGGATTTGCTCGCCTTGAGACTGGGCAATATGCTTAAGAACAGCATCGTAAATTCCGTTGCGTCCGCTATGCCAACATCCCAACAACCGACGCCGTCGCTCAAGTCTACGAAGCGCCAGAGAGGCGATGGTAGTGATGACAAAGGTGCTCACTCTAGCGTCCAGAATGCGCATTCGAGGAAGAAGATCAAACAGTCCGAGATCAAACTAGTCGTGTCAATGCCTGTCCCACAAAAGGCCAAGGAACTGGTGTACACGCATCAGAAGGCCTACATCGACGGAAAAACAAAAGGGTCATTACCTGCACGAAGCAATCTCTCGAATGAGGATGGTGCCTTGGGATCAAGTAAGCAGAATGAGGTCACTAACAGAATGAACCAGCTAGATGATGCTGATGAGAGGGAGGAAATCGAATCCGTCGAGCGTCCTCGTCCTCGTTTCACCGATCAGGCACCAACGCCGCGAAAGACGAGACAGTCTGGGGCTTCTGTTGATTTTATGCCAAAGGAGTGGAATAAGAGGCCGGAAAGTCTAGTGAGACCCAGGAAATGAGGTGGATACTACCATAGCTCCGTATCGGCGACCTGACTTAGCCGCTAGTAAGTGTATTTTGAGGATGACAATCAAGATTTATTACAATTCGTATTATGAACTTCTTCACACCAATTGACGTGGGGACATGGGTACACGATACATTTCATTACACTTCATATTTTGATGATACAGTAATGAAGTAGCTTACTATTCAGGCTTGTCGTATTCCAGACGTTACCTTCATATCTAACTCTCAGAGGTTGATGACAATCACAACCTACTGCGCCTTCCACTGCTGCACCTCTTCCTCGCTAATCTTCCGCAGCTTGTTCACATCCGCAGCCTCGCCCGTAACCACACCCTTGGCGACTTCTATCGCACTACCCACTGCCGTCTTCTTGCTCGTGGCATACTGCGCAGTGCTCGTCTTGACACGGATAATGCCGATGCGCGGGTCCTCAGGTCCACCGTCGTGCTTGCCATCGCCGAGATCGCCCAGCCACGCCTTCAGCGTGGGGGAATAGTACTTCTTGACAAGATCGCGGCCAGTCTCGATGGAAGCGTGGCCGGACACGGAAGCCCATTCGCCTGAGTTGTTGACGAAGGCGAGGTTGATACTGGAGTGTGCAGCGAGGTCGTCGGTTTTGCCGGACTCGGTGTTGGTGTGGAAGAGGAAGTCGAGGCCCTTACCCTCCTGTAGTGGTTCGTTAGCGCCGCATGTATCAAATTTCGGGATGTGCATAGACGATACCTTCGCAGCCAAAGCCATACACCTCGAAGCTAACAGATCGCTATTTCCAACCCGCGTAGTCATCATAGTGAACTTCGTCCTGTCGATGAAGGAGATGAGGTCCTCGACCTTCTCAGTGAGGGAGGGCTCTTGGAGGTTCTTCTCTGTGTAAGGATCGGCAGGCTTATTGCCGGTTGAGGCGTTGCTGAAGGATGCCATCGTGCGGGTGATTTGGTGGTATTTGGGTACTGTAGGTATGAAGTTAGAAGCTGTGTGCAGCCAGAACAGACGGGCAGAAGCTCGTTTACAATTGAATTGGCTAACGAGGACTATTCTCTTCGCGAGAGGTGCTCGAAGGCTTCGCGTACAGATCGAGCGGATGGAGATGGGAAACATTGTTGAAGAGCTTCACTTACCTTGGAACTGAAACGGTTTATTTGGAGTGTGCGAGTCTGAGTTTTGCTTGTGTAATGTTCTGAGCGTGGGCCGCGACGAGAGTTTATAAACGTGCAGAGTCCATGACGTCAAGGTTCGTCAACCTACCTACCACAACGAGCAAAGAACCCCACCAGAACGCCCATCCGGGGTAATCGAGTTCTGATGAATGCTATCAAGAGTTCTGGGCATCGTTGGCGACATGGGCCGACGCTCGATTTGTATACGCCACCCATGGCTACATGTATCCACACGTCATTCACAAAGCCCGAGCACAAGTGGTGGTACACATCAACGTCATGAAATTATAAGGGCAATGTGGAAACGAGTTTAACTTGAAAGGAATTAAGGTATCCAGCAGTCCTACCTACAGCGTAAGAATAGTGACGTGTAGAAATATTAGCCCATGGAACCGTAACGAAGAACCAGCCGTCTGGATTATACCTTCTCAGGAGGTGAACGTGCAAGGCCGTAGTACAAACTTTTGGCGCAAGTGACAAAAAATTCCTAGTACATGGCCAAACTTTTGAATACCGGTGGTGAAGTTGAGTAAAGAATGACGTGCATCCTATGCATCAACAGCGTCCTTGTCTTCGATGCTAGCCTTCTTCAAGTCCTCCGCCACATCCTTCTCGGCATCCTTCTCCTGGTCGAGCTCTGCGGTTGCTGAAACGGCCTCGCCATTCACGGCCTGGTTCTTCTGGGCGGGCTTGCGTGCAGTGTCTTTTGCGCCGTCGGTCTCCTCCGCAGCACCCTCAGCCTCCAGACGGTCAATCTCCTTCTGTGCCTTGGCGATATTCTGCTCCATGGTCAGTGCACGTAATAAGAATCGCTATGTAATATCGAACTCACCTCCTTAGTCTTGCGGTCCTGGTCCTTTTTCCAGTTTGCGAGCTTCTCCTTCAGCTTCTCGACAACGGCGGGGACATCTGCCTGGCTTGAAGGAGCATCGACGCCAACCTTGGACAACTCCTCAATAACGCCAATGCTGAGGCTGAATTTACCCTCGGCGGGGGAAGTGGTCGCAGCGTTGCCGCCCCTTCGGCCTTTCTTGCCCCTCTTGCCGCCAGTACCCGCCATGTAATCCTCCTCGGGCTCATCCTTCTTGGAGACACGCATCCCCTTGAAGCCGGAGGCCTCAACGGTACGTTGTGCCGCGGCAATGAACTTGCTCGGGCCTGTTGTCTCCTTGGCGGGCAGGGCAGAGGGATCGAAATACCGGATTAGACCCTCGGAGGTGAGGATCTCATCTTGATACGCTGGGCCACTGGCCTCTTCAAGATGCTTAGCAGCAGCCTCTTTCTTCTTCGATGCCTGCCAGTCCGCCTGCTCTTGACGCCTACGCTCTTGACGGATCTTACGAGCTTGGAAATCGTAGTCGTTATAAGCTCGCTTCTGCTGGTAGAATTTGTCCTTGATCTCTTTCATGGCCAAGTACTTTTCTTGCTGCTCGGCACGCGCCTTGTCCGTTTGTTCTCGAAGAGCCTTCATGTTCTTGAAAGCCTCATCCTGCTCGGCTTTCAGACCGTCCAACTCTGTCTGCAGATCGGTGTACTCCTGGCTGAGCTTCTTCTGCTCTGGATCGTCTAGCAGCTTCTTCTGCTCCGCGATCTGTGCCTTTACCTCATCAATGCTCTTCTGTTGTGCATCAAAGTCGGAGAAGTTCTTCCGCATCTTGTTATAGCTCGAGATCTCGCTCAGTGCCTTTCTCTCATCTACAAGCTTCATTGTGCCAGTATCGACCTGCTTATTGAGGCGGGCAATTTCCTGATCGACATCCTCGACGGTCCTGAAGCTGACACGACCTTTGGAAGTCTTGAGCTCGTTGAGGCGTGACTTGAGTTGTTCGTCGAGCTTCTTGATCTTCTCGTGTACGCTGTTCCTTGAGGACTTGTTGCCCTGCTGTGTTTGTCGGATCGCGTTCAGTTGCGCCTTCAGCTCTTGCTGGCGCTTCGAGTTCGGTGAGTCTTTGTTGTTCGGTCGTGCGAGATCGAATTTGGCCCGGACTGTGTTCTGGGTTTGGATGAGCATTCGTAAATGGAAACTCTAATTGAGGGTGCAGGTAAAGCGGGGATAATTACGAATTTCTCCTGGGCAGCTGCGTGTGCCTTTTCAGCCTTTGCAAGCTCCTCCTTGTAAGCTGCCTCATCAGGCTGCTCAGGCTTCACGACCTGTGTCCTTTCGGGGACAGTGGCATCGGCGGTAGCCACCTTTGCGGCGGAAGGAGTTGCAACGTCGGCCATGGTTGCGGTCGGTTGTGTGCAGATGGAGATTAGGTGGAGTCTGCGATTGACGGTGGTGGGAGGTGGTGGGGAAGTTGTGGCGTCGAGTCTAATTGATGTGGAGGAGAGAAGATTATTAGTACATAGCAGAGGTAATTAACGTTTTCCACGAAATTCGCCAGGCTGCCAGGGTAGCCACATGAGTGCACGGTAGGTCGAAGCGGATTGGCTAACCACTCTTTGCCTCGCTTATGGCCCAACACTTCCCTCCATTCCCACTATTCCCTCCATTCCCTTCATTCCCACTCTCAACTCTAGCTCCCCTCATTCACATGGCCCAAAATACGCAGAGTAAGGTCCCTCTCCTACTGCTGAAAACGCCGTCGTTACCCGTAGATGGTTATGCCGAGTTCTTCAGTACCTTGGACGACAGCCAATATAACCCTGTATTCGTGCCCGTTCTAGAACACAGATTCAAGCAGGACACTCTGGACCAGGTTCGACTCGACATCATAAACGCGAGCTTCATCTCCACTCCGGGGAGGCCAGCGAAATATGGCGCCATGATATTCACTTCGCAGCGCGCTGTAGAGGCTGTCACTCAGGTCGTTGAGGATATTCGAAGTGAAGGTGTTCACTTACTAGACCATCTTCTTCCGGAAAGCGTGCCATTTTACGTTGTCGGTCCTGCAACGGCACGTGGACTGAGAGCGATGCACCTTCACTGTCCAATCCTAGGCGAGGAGACGGGTAATGGAGAGGCTCTCTCATTATTCATTCTCGAGCATTACAACAGTCTGCACCAAGCCTCTCCGAAGCCTCACCTTTTGTTCTTGGTGGGTGACAAGCGGCGGGACATCATTCCAAAGACACTTCAATCGACCGAACTTGATCCAAAGAGGAGATCGAGAGTGGACGAGGTGGTCATCTACGAGACTGGAGAGATGCAGTCTTTCAAGGCCAATTTCATGTCGATATTGCAGAAAAACAAGGCGCGAGAAGTGTCTACACAATGGCTTGTTGTATTTTCCCCCACTGGGTGCAAGGCCATGCTGGAAAGCCTGGATCTTCTGGATAATGCTGGGAGACTCAAATCAAATGCGGACAGGGGAAACATCTTCGTCGCTACAATTGGGCCAACGACGCGCGATTTCTTGATCGAAGAATTTGGATTCTCGCCAGATGTCTGCGCAAGTACGCCCAGCGCAGAAGGTATAGCTGATGGCATCATGTCGTTCATCAAAGAGCATAATATAAGTAATTCGTAGGTAGTTTGCGACGCATCGCAAACCATAGCTGATGTAAACAATTCTAAACTATACACCATTCTGGGCCTCAACGTATTCTAAATAATTAATGCGGCATATTGATACTTCGAGAAAAAATAAACAAGACATGGACAGTACTTTTGTGGAAATTCTACGACAACTGTCTCACCGCAGACCTTGGACGATAGATATATACATACATCACCTCGTATGCTTTAGATCACGATCTCACGTGCACCTTCTTCCTCGCCCGGTCACCACATGAGGCAGAATGTTTGTGGTGCTTGACGTCATGGATATATAATAGCGCGTTCAGAACGCGTCGATTAGACGCCTCCAGCTCCAAACATGGTTCCATCATCAATTTCAAGCAATGCGTCAAACAACACACGAGGTAAGAATTCCTCGCATGTTTGCACTCTCACACTGACAAAATACACCAGAATATGGCAGGAACACGTTCACGGACCAACTCCAGTCCCAAGAGTGATGAGAAGGCGGCGGCGGCTGGATCCAAAAGAAAGGCCGACGAGACAGTTTCGGCGGAGCGTGAGACCAAAGCTGCGAAGAAGCAGATATCCATTGAAGAGTCCATGGGTGACGGAAAGAAGAAAGCCACGCCTGAAAACAGTGAGATGGAAGACGCCCCGAATGAGAGCTCAGCTTTGTCCACCGAGGACGAGGACGAGAAGGTCACCGAAGAAAACACCGGAGAAGAGACTGCAAAAGCCAAGACCTCCAAAGATTCCAGCAAAGCCGAAGACGGTACAGCAATCGAAGAGTCGTCCGAGCGAAAGGAGAAGATGCCATCCAATATCCTCGAAAAGGGGATCATCTATTTCCTGACACGCAATCGAGTTGGCCTCGAGGATGCAGAGAGTGTAGGAGACCTTCAGCGCACATTCTGGGTGCTTAGACCCATGCCAATCGGTGCTGCATTAGGCGATGGCACCCTGCCTGATCTCGAGAACATCCGCCTGATGGCTTTGCCAAAGAAGGTTTTCCCTAAGAGTCACAACGACCGCTTCATGACTTTCGTGGAGAAGGCGAGCACTACGATGCAGGATCTAAAGGACAACTTCTTCAAGGGAGTAGAGTACGACACGAAGACCATGGGCACACGAAAAACAGAAGACGTCACCTTTGTTGGGGAAGGCGTCTATGCCATCACCCGATCGGAAGATAGGACGACCCATATAGCCTACTCTCTCACCATTCCGTCCGAGCTCGGTGAAGTACAAGAGGATCTCGGATTGAAGTCCCAGGGCAGTTTTATCATCAGTGTCAAGAACCCCGAGCGCTCTAGCCCTGCAAACACCAGACTCCCAGATCCTCCCAAGTTTCCAAAAGAGTGAGTCACCCCAATGTTTTCATCTGCATTCAACATACCAATCAAGTGTGGCAGGGTCATCCAAGAGTTCCGCGGCTTGGCATGGAGCGAAGTCAAGCCAAATTACCTCGACTATCCAAACTGTCAGCTCCTTTTAATCGGCGAAAAGGTGGAGAGCGCTACCGAGCCAACGACCAAGGACAAGAAGCACGACAAAGAGACGCCGAAAGAAGAGCTAGAGCAACTTGAACATGAGAACGAACTTCGCGTGGAGCATCTTAGTGGTAAGAAGAACAGCTCGTGGATATATCGACAACGTTACTAAATTCCTTTGTTTAGGCGATGACTCCATCTTTCACGACCTCAACATCAGCAAGAAGGACTATTCCAAGGTCCCCACCACTTGGTAGCTGTCTGGTGAATATCTTCAGTCAATGTGCCGCACAGTGGACTGACTGTTCGTCGTTGTGTTCCGTTCAATGTTTCGAGTCAACCGGCGTTGGCATGTGGGGGACGAGTTGAAAAGGGGAGTGCCACGTCGGTTCGGCTTTCTTTCAGTACAGTTTGGGTATTTCATACACCAGGTATAGAGGGCGTTTAGTATTTTCACAAAAGGTCCCGGTAAGAGTCCGCATCTGACGGTATCTTTGTATCAACACCTCTCTTCCAGCAGCTCTCGACAATGACACTGAAACTCTGGTGAATTGACTCAAGATTCTATCAGTTACTCGACTTGATTCTGGGTGAACTTCACTGTGGGTAATTCTTCGTCTCTTCCTCTGCATCGTCACGGGACCACTCCTTCTTCCAAAGCCAAAAGCGCCCCCAATGATGCGAGGCGTGGCTACCCCAGGACCCCGCAATACCAAACGGCGTAACAAAGCCTCTATAGATCCACTCCCGTCCAACCTCATTCAGCTTCCACATGGTCACACTGCCATCGACGTACACACTGCCGCGGAGTGAAAACTTGCCGTCGCCATCGTGGCCCTCGGAAGCAGCATCGATGACTGCTCTACGTCTTAGGTTCCCCTGGGCGGGGTTACCATTCTCGGTTGGAACGAGTAAAGTCATGTTGATGTTCTGCATGGGCGCCTCGAGGGTCGGTCCGTCTTGTCGCTCGTCGGTGGTGTAGCCCATCCATGTACCGGTGAGGAAAGTGATCTTAGTGGCCCACCACGCGTGGCACTCATGAAAGGCCCGCCTTTCGCTCCCGTACACCATTGGGACGTTCATCCACGTGTGGAACGGCATGCGTGATGGCTCTGGAAGCGGGGCGGTGAGGTGCTGAGTCGCCTGAATCCCGTTGATGAAGAAGAGCATGTGTAGGATAGTTGCCGATACTTCTGCGTAGCTCTGTTTACCTGTTACTCTGCGCAGCCGAAGAACTCGCTCAAAGAGCGATCGGGATATTCCAGGTGGCGTCTGCAGACTAACCAAGTCGTCGCCATCGTGGATGCCTAAGAGGTATCCGATTTGCTCATTAATTTTTCTCTCTTCTTTATGTATCTCGATGATCTCTTCCCATTGTTCGGCAAAGCCTGGATAGAAGTCTTCTCTCCGGCATATCTGCTCTAGGATTAATGCGATCATGCAGAATTCGACGCCGAGGAGGCACGAGTGGTACTCGGACGAAGGTTCAGGCTCAGGCGTCGACAACTGATAATGCAGACCCAGAAGATGTTCGGGGCGGAAGAGCTTGAGACAGACTGGGTGCCGAAGCGCAACGAGATGAGGTAGCCAGTCTCGCACGTCGGGATCCACTGCTTGGTGATTATACTTCGTTCCCCATTGCGGAATTTGGACATTTCCCCGCTTGGTTGCTCGCTCTGCGGCGTACGCAATCCGAATCGTGTCGGCCGGAGATGCCCTGTCTAGCAGCACGGATCCGTCTTGCCATTCCACACATTTCGTGTCTGAATTGTAGATTGATGTTCTTTCGGCGATTTGTCTAAAAAGGTGCCTGTCCCTGCATATAGTACGCAGAGCCCGGCATCCCGTCATGAGAGACAGAGCTGACGTGCATGGCAAGAAAGAGGCGATACGCCAGACGAGTTCCACAGGGAGTGAAAGAAGGAAGGATTTATTCGTGGTCGGACACATGCTCGTTCGATTGGAGGGATGGGAAACAGGACATCGCAAATAATTACTGTTCAATGATGTGTGAAGGTGCGGGGATGTGATAATCAATTAGGCTTGTGTTACTTACGCTAAAATCGGCTAGCGCCAAGGCTGTGGTGTTTGAACTCCAAAATCCGAGAGCATGCAGTCAAAATATTGATCAAGTCTTACAAGGAACAGCAGCAATAAAAGTTGTATTCACGGGATTTTTAGCGCTAGTCTTACTGCCCGCAGCAGAACTTTTTATAGGATTCGCTACCTACCTTGATAGGTAGACATAATTAACTCTATCAAAGTTATAAGCTCCTCCCTATAACTACTAAAACACGTAGAGGGCTACAAAACTCTTACTAAAGGTAAATAAAGTAGTTATTATTACCCTTAAATATAAAAACTACTTTACCTTACCTTAGATTATAATAGCATTAGGCATTGTTAGCAGCATAATAAGGAAGCCCTACTAAGCACGTGAGTACAACTTTTATTGCTGCTGTCCCTTGTAGCAACTACACGCTCGATAAGAGATATTTTGTGATGATCGGCGTTTCATTACATTATTATAGAAGTATTATGTACTGGGAGCGAGTGATCGGGTAATAAGACGCCAGTTTGGGGTATCATGGAAGACTATAGTGAAAAGGAAGAAAAAGTACAAGAACCAAGAGACCTCCTCGAAATCAAACAATGACAGTGAACCGTTTTCTCAGAGATGAGGTAGCAATACAAAGATGAAGAAGAGCTCATAGCAGTCGGATTGAAGCAACCATTCTGAAACCACTGCGCGAAACAATACCCATCACCCTCTATAAGCCCCTGGAGATATTCGGAAAAGACACGTAGGGTACATCCTACATGTTCTCAATAACGTGGGAGTTGATTGCCGATTGGAAACCCGAGTTGCCGTGTCCGTACTCTTGATCGGCGCCCACGGAGTTGCTGCCAATGCCGTACTTGCTCGGACCCTCGCCGTGCTTCTCAGCGTCCGCAAGTTGAGACTGCACGGTTTGGTTCTGAGCGGGCAGGAAGATGACTTTTGAGCCAGAAGTACGCGCCATGGCTTGCATGGACTCGAGATATCGGATCTGCATGGCAGCCGGCGAGCTCAGAATGTCGGCAGCCTGCCTCATCAACTTGGCAGATTCAACCTCAGCCCTCGCGGCAATGACCTTGGCCTCTCCGGTCCTCTTGGATTGTGCGGCCATGGAGAGCGACTCTTGGAGCTCCTTGGAGAAGATGATGTCCTTGATGAGCATGGACTCAACTTCGCAGCCCCAGCCGTGGGCAATGCTCTCAATGATCTCGCGGATGGAGGCAGCAATCTCCTCGCGGCGCTCGATTACATCTTGTAGGACGCGGGCACCAATAACGTGTCGGAGTGTGGTTTGTGTGCGCTCGACAAGGGCCTGGCGGATGTTGGAGATGCCGAAGGCGGCCTTGTGGGGTGAGGTAATTCGATAGTAGATGACAGACGTCAGCTTGAGCGACACGTTGTCCTTGGTCATGCAGATCTGCTCAGGAACCTCGACGATCTGAATCTTGACGTCGACTTGAATGAGCTGTTCAGACAGTGGATTGATCTTGACGAGACCAGGGTCGACGGCGCGAGCGAAACGCCCAAACTTGGTCACGAGTCCGACGTTTCCTTGGTGCACAGGCTTGTACGGGTTCGGGCAGACGATGCAGCATGGAATCGCTCCAAGAGTGCCGATGCAGCTACCCAGTGTATTAATCATACCTCCATACCTTCACTTATGTCAGTTTTGTGTCATCAACAACGGTGTAGCCAGCGTACCATCCATTCATGTCCTCATCGGCGTCGTCTGCCTTGATAACGCGCGCATACGATGGCTGGAGGTCTTCGCGGCGAGGAGGTTGGACCTTGACAATGGGCTGGTCGACCCGGCTACTGCCAGCGCCATTGAGACCATTCATGGGTGCTTTTCCGTTGTCGCTCATTGCTGCTGCCGTGGTGGAACCGATGGTTGACGAGTCTCCAAGGATAGCCCGTGAGGAAGACGTGTTGGCGACCGTGGTAAGAGGTCTAGAAGATTATATGTTGCCGTTGTTATGGGAGTGGGTAATGGGTGACGTTGGGGGTTTTTGTATGTGAACGTGGACGTGGATTGTAGTTTATATTATGTATCGTGGAGTCCAAAGCGGGGAAAGCTTTCTAAGACCTAATTAGGCTATTACCTTTGTAGCACGGTGCACCTGCATGACTTGACCGGGGGGCTATGCTTCCATTACACCACGCCCGCACCCGCACCCGCACCAGTACAGTAACAGTAACAGTAACACAAGGCGAAGTGGTGAGTTTGAGCACTTATTCCCGCCGCGATGCACAGTTTGATCAGTGAGTCATATTAGTTTGCGGCAATTTCAATGAGCAGAGCATACACATGACGACGACGATGATTTCTAGATATCGGACACGAATCTACACGTTCCCTCGAAGGGATAGTATGTATACACGATAAACACCTCGTTCGTATTGCGCGTTCGTATTGCGCGTCAGGCCAGCCAGGGGCTATTCGATGGTTTGCCAGAGGTCAAGAGGTCAAGAGGTCAAGAGGTCAAGAGGTCAGAAAATCGGCCATCCGCCACGTGGATCTACAAAGCGAACCACAGAGCGTTTGGGACTACACCGGTGTACGTTAGATCACCAGATGACCTACATCATAGAGTCGATCCAAGGCAGAATCTGAGCCGTCTTATCCTTTTCCATCCCAGCGATTTGTTTATGATTGACGTCAAGACCGGTACACTAAGATCACCCTTTGGTACAAAGGTATGTACCTATGAACATAATCAAACGGTCACGCGCCACAGAATGAAGTCGGAGTTGAAGTACATACAATGACACCCTTGTAAAAGTCGGAGAACCCCAATCGCACTCGGAGCTGCGCTCAGCCCTATGTGGCGCATGCCGAAAGTGGAGCATGATAGGGGCGTACAGAGGATAGTACACCTTTGTACAGAGTACTATGTAAAATCTCAAGGCATCCGCTCACTCAATCCAATCTACGGCGTGTAATTTCTTGCGCTCAACACTCCCTGGCCCTCGTGCCAAACGTCTGGGATTGGAGTGCTTATTCGCTACTGCACGAGAGTGGCACAGAACAAAACAGCCGCCACCTCCATTTAACAACCAGATTCGGACTTTTGATTGCGGCGTCTCCAAGGCCATACTCGCATCACCACGTTGCTGGACGTGCCTCGCGCGGCTGCGTCTCACACATTCTTTCGCTTCTACAAGGTGAATTGCAAGGCAGTGCAAGCAAAGAATTTGGGTCGAGCAGATTTGAGAATGTAGTGTCTACTCCACGTAATATTGATATACACAAAATATTGGGCACAACACAATACAGACGTCAAAGTCATCAACATGTTCTTCTATCAATAAGGTCTACGCAAGATTTTCACTATTATACTTGCATGCATGCAGGAATCCCTTCCTGCATATTAAATCGGCTTTCCACGCACTGACGGTGTGTTGCTCCAGACAATCCCAGCACACGCCCTGCAGCAAAGGATTCGCCCCTACCTGCGACCATTACCCATAAATCTCTCTGCAAGGAGTCCTACCAAGGAGCAGATCATAAGTTCCAAAAAGGACTTTCCGAAGGATCCAATTAGATTCTAGGCTAGCTAGCGTAGCTCACATCCTCCTCCCCCCCCCCCCCCTTTAGCTCGCTGCCTGGTCCACGGTGCACTGAGGAAGGAAGACTGCTGGTGCAAGTATGCCTTGCGGCACTCCTACAACTGCAGCAACAAGCCACCACGATTGCCATAGCTACAGAAGAAGTGCATCATCTCCTTTTTCCACTGAAACAGAACAGAACCCGTCCGTTCGAACCAAAGCGTCATTCACGTGCCTCGGATACCTTTGGAGTCAGAAGAAGAGGAGAGGAGAGGAGAGGAGAGGAGAGGCAAGTTTCGCAAAATCGAGCAGTGGATAACAACAACATCACCCGTGCTTTCTGTCAAGCCCCATGTGCTAGTATTTCGCCAGAACTAACTAGGACCCGATTGGATTATTACCCTCACGAGGCTCTCAGAATGATTATGCCAACACAGCCAGCCCATAGCGCCTCCCTTTGAGTCATACGTGCTCTCAACTAGGGCAGTGCATGCAGTTTGTGCAATGGTAGAATGTCTCGGCGTGATAGACCCGAGGGTGGGGTCTGAGTGGCACCGGTGAGATTTGTTGTACCGTGGCGAGGCACTCCACTCGACTCCGTGAAGATCGTGTACACTTTAGATGGATTTCAAGATTCATGGAGACGTGACTGACTGTTTGCTCGAGTCGGCCACGTCATTTATTTCATCCATAGTCTGTTCAACTAACGTGAAGTGAAATGGAGTGAAATTGAAATATTTTCTTATTATAAACCCACAAAACAAATGCTAATGCAATTGACCAACAACACCGATCCTACATGGCAAGACACGCCTGGGTATGCAACACCTCCTGCCAATCGTTACAGTAATGGGGCAGTAGATGTTCAGATGCAGAGAATGCAAATACCAGCTCAACCCGAAAAGCGAGACAGGATAACGAGAGACCTATGAGCATACCATCTACTTGAGGGTACTATTCGCATTCCTCCTGTCCCTCTTCAACGGCGAGAAGGTAAAGTTCTCCTCCGACATCATATTGTATCCGCCACTAATCGGCCGTCCTTTGCCTAGAACACTCTTTCCGAGCGCTCGCGCAGCGAAAATGCCCTTGCTAGTAATCGGCTTGGCAGGCGCATCATCCTCGTCGGCATCGAACAACGTCTTGCTTGAACCACCAGTCGCACCAAGCTTGCGCTTCTTCTTCTTTTCAGCAACAGGTTCTTCGGTGAAGTTGGCAAAAGACATGAGAGATTTGCGGGGCTTGATCTTGGGAACAAGCTTCTTCTCCTTGGAGATGCCATCGTCGGCGTCCTTGATGGGAACCGTGATTGGGGCATTCTCTGAGTTATCTTTGTCAATGGAGTGCTCGGTCACTTCTTCGACAACCTGCTCTAGCAAAGGTGCTGCGACCTTCTTCCGGCGAGGGATGGGTTTTGCATTGGCCTTGTTTGATGCAGATGGAGCGAGGGGTTTGGATTTGGATTGAATAATCTTCTTGGGTGCTTTCTTCGGTAGTGCTGTGGGGGTAGATTCATGTTCGGGGGCCTCATCATCTTCTTCCTCTATCGGGCTACCAGGTAACACGCTTCCGGTACGGTTCAAGAATGGTGTGAGGGAGAACGTAGATGTGTCGCCCACTGCAGAGACGGATGTGGCTCGTTTGAACCTCTTCGCGGGGAAGCCATCTCCGGGTGTTCCCAAGTTTGTCTCTGGCTCAACAGTGGCTGCCGCACGCTTGCGAGCATTCTTTGCAAGATCGCCTCCTAACTCGATGGACGGTTTCACACGGCCCTTCATCATTGGGGCGGCACTTTGAGCAGTCTCGAGCTTCGCCTCTGCGTCCTTGAGTCGGTCCTTGGTTGATCGAAGCTTCTCTCGGAAAGCACTCAGTTTTTCGTCAAGCACGGTATTGCGACTTTGAAGCTCGGCCAACACTCGGGCTTGTTCTTTCTCTGCCTTCTTACGCTCACGCCTCTCTTCGTCCAACTCTTGCCGGATCGCGTCAGCCTGAGGCTCAGTCTGCGAGCTGCCCTTCTTGATAGCCTTCTCCGCCCTTTGCCGCTCGCGCTTCTCCTGTTCGAAGTCTTCCCGTAACTGCGCAATCTCAGCCTCGTAGTCAACTGCCTTCTGACTAGCCTTCTCAGCTTTTTGGCGTAAAGTTTTTTCCTGTTCCAACTCTTGAAAAAGCTCCTCTAATTCGGCCTCGCGCTGGGACTCACGTTCGGCCACGCGCTTGCTCGCCTTGTTTGCTTCCTTAGAACTGGCCTTGTCGAACTTGGCTTGCATCTGCGCCGCTGTCTGTTGCTGTGCCTCCAGCTCGGCTTGAACCTTCTCCGTAGCTTGTTGTTGAGCGTCAAGGTCGGCTTGAATCTTTGCCACTGCTTGTTGCTGCAACTCCAGGTTGCTCTGAACCTTCTCTGCCTCCTTTTCTGCCTTTGCGAGCGCTGTATCTGCTTTCAGTTTATCCTTCTTCTCCTTGATCAGCTCTTTCCGGAGCTCTTCCAACTCGCCTCGGAGCTCCTCGTCCTTCTCGGCTTTCTTTCCCTGCTTCGCCAGGGCGCGAGAGGCAGTCCGCTTTTCGTTCTCAAGTTCGACTTGCAGAGTAGTCAGTTGACGTTGTAATGATAGTTTCTCCGCGAGCAGTCCTATGTTGGCTTCGACTTGGGCACGTAGATGTTCCACTTCGGGTCGTAGGGATGACATTTCGCGGTTGAGTGCAAGCTTCTCGGACAGAATCTTATTCGAATCGGACGTGACGTTCTCCATAGCTCGTAGTTCAGCCTGGAGGGTATGTCAGTGTGAAGGTGCGTTTCAGTGCACGGTGTGTGACTACCTTTAGGTTTGCAACTTCCCGAGACTGAGTCTGGAACTGATTCTGCACCAGTTCACCTTCTGCCTTGTGTTGATCCAGTTGCAACATCATCTCGTCCAAAGCCTCTTCCAGCTCATCTGCGCGTCCTTGTTCCTCCTCCAATTGCTCGTGCAGATCGCTGATTTCGTCCTGTAGAAGGCATTTGCTGACTTGCAGTTTCCGGATTTCCTCGTCTTTGGCGACCATTTCGACGGAATGTTTGCTCCTTTCGAGGCTAAGTTCGAGGCTTGCGGACCGCAACGAGTGTTGAAGCTGTACACAAATTGTTAACCAACTTGCGCGCGGCTGCATGTAAATCTTAAAGAAACACTCACGTCTTTTATCTCATGACCACTGTCCGCATCCATGTTGGAAACCATTTTGTTAAATATATGTGCCAAAAGAAATGGGTGACAGGAAGGGCGCGAAGGTTGAATCGGAGGGGCAGGTCGCGTTGTTTGTTTACCTCCGTGCCAAGAGCGCGCCTTTCGCTGATATAATGCCAGTGAGTATGGTAAAGTTGCAACAATCGATTACACATAGAGGAATATTTAGGATAACAATCCAAACAAAGAATCTCCTCCTCGATGCTCTTACTCTATGGTACATTTTGCTCTGTTGACCTCGGTCACGTTTTCTAGTATTCGCACCCCTGCAAAGCAATTTGCTTGGCATGATTACGTTGCTCGATCTCAAGGCCACGTTCATTCAACCCTCAAGACTTCCGAGCTTCGTCCCACCCTACAACCACATCACACATCAAAAATGCGGTGGTTCCAGCTCCTCGCGGCATCCGTCCTACCCTTTGTTGCCCTAGCAGCCAAGAAGTCATCCGGCGACCGATTCAATGATTTCCACACCAAATCGGTGGCCTCAGGACCTCTGAAGCTCGACGATGCAAGCTACACTCAATTGACCAAGGCACCAAGAGATTACTCTGTTGCGGTTCTACTCACTGCTTTGGAGACAAGATTCGGATGCGTTCTCTGCAGAGAGTTCCAACCTGAGTGGGAATTGCTGGGCAAAAGCTGGACGAAGGGGGACAAGGTTGGCGCAAGTCGTCTAATCTATGGCACACTGGACTTTGTCGATGGAAAGAATACCTTCCAATCAGTATGCCTACGCTCTGGATCGATGCATGCGGGTAATTGCTTACTTTATGGCTAGTTGATGCTCCAAACCGCCCCAATCCTGCTCTTCTTCCATCCTACCATTGGCCCGAATGCGAAGACCGATGCGCAACCTGTTCGATTCGATTTCTCGGCTGGGTAAGATCCAGACTTTCTAGAAGATCATAAAGACCGGAGTTTCTAACATACCTAGTCCCCAATCTGCCGAGCAGATTCACACCTGGGTGTCCCGTCACCTGCCCGCCGATGCCGTGAAGCCCACTATCCGCCGACCCATCAACTACGTGAAGATAATTTCCGTCACCACTGCCGTTCTCGGTGTTATCACCTTCTTCGCTGTGGCATCTCCCTACCTCATTCCAGTCCTGCAGAACCGCAACCTGTGGGCAGCCTTCAGCCTAATCGCCGTTCTCCTCTTCACAAGCGGACACATGTTCAACCATATCAGAAAGGTTCAATACGCAGGTGGCGATGGCAAGGGTGGCATCAGCTACTTTGCTGGTGGTTTCAGCAACCAATTTGGCCTAGAGTCGCAAATCGTTGCCGCAATGTGTAAGTGATTACCAATTTGCTAGGTAGAGCTTGGCTAACCGCAAATAATACAGATGGTGTCCTCTCCTTCGCTACTATCTCCCTTGCGCTCAAGGTGCCCCGAATTGCCGATGCGCGAGCACAGCAATTTGCCGTGTTCCTCTGGAGCGGCGTGCTTCTTCTCATGTATAGCTTCCTCCTGAGTGTCTTCCGGATGAAGAACGGCGGTTATCAATTCTGGTTGCCTCCGTTCTGAGGAACATGGGGAGTTACGAAGAGCGAGTGGGTAGCGTGAGCGCCGCAGGTGGGTGGTGGGCTCACGTTGTAACATGGGCAAGCATTTCAGCTTTCCCGGATCGTGTCCGTGTAGTGCGTAGGAGGTAGAACGTGGGATTGGAAGATTGGATTGTATCATAGAGCTGTAGGACCATATACCGCAGTCATGGGCGTTCAAGAGGAAGGAATAAAAGGTCTGCATCTCTCATACTCGGGCCTGACTTCTCAACCTGGTGAGCTTGCCTCATCTGATCTCTCTAACATAACAACAAAAACTTAACCCCTGACTACACTGCGAATGCGTTCCATCTGAAAGGCTCAAACAGCATGATTCCCTGCCTCCATGCCCTACCTCGCGAATAAGGAGATAATTGTTCGACTGAATGTGAATGTGGGCATACCTTTCGATGTCAAAATCTGGGGTTGGATTCGGAAACACATGTAGTTGCTTTGGAAGGTTGGGAAGCCGACACTAAATGCAAAACCAAGTTTAGAATCGCCCTTTGTTATTCCGCCCTTGTTTTAGTACGTCCTCGTAGTCCTTCATCCGCTATTTCTCCACTCTCAGACTCTTCGCTCAACTCTCTCCTTTGCTCGCGTAGAATCCGCATTTCTGTGGCCAAATCCTCCATCCCCTTAAGTGCAGTATACATCTCCCCTTTTGGCTCCTTTCCACTCTTGTGTGCAATCTCTATCTCTTCCCTTTTTTCCCCAAGTGTAATTTCTAACCGCAAAAAGACACTTAGTGTTCCTGGGTGAGCTTATATCTCCCTCTCCTTGGGTGCATTGTCAGATATCTCCCGCGTACTGTGCCCAGATTCGGATTCTAGGCTTCTAGGTATTGTCAGGCTATCGAAGGTTTCTCGCAACTTAACGAGGAGTCGTTGAAACAGTGTGCCCCACGATGGTTGTTCTGCACCTCCTGGAAGACCTTCAGTGGGTCCTTGTGTAGCCGCTTGTACGTTGAGGTGCAGTGTCCCCGTCGCTGGGATAGACTTAGGGGGGCCGGTCGCCAGTGCAACCCCTGTGGTAGGTCAATATATTATACAGTTCGAGAGCGATTACCCTGGGCATGTATGATGCTCGAGTGTATTACATACTGCACATCTCGAGGACTAGGTTGAAAACGAATGGCGTCCACATCAACACCGCCATCGTCTGTCCATATCCCCACTCATTGTCTAAGTACCTTACACCGCTCATCTCCATCTCAACTACACGTACTCGGAACAGAGAGCGGGCGAATGGCATAAGCCAGCATGCTCTACACAGTAGATATGCAGCCCTAGCTATATTCGCGACGTTGTTGCGTATCCAGTGCGGTACTTGAATCTCTGACGCTCTGTGCACGAACCCTCTCGCCTGAACGGGGAACGTCCATACGAGCCCAAAGATGAAGAGCAAGGTCGTCATCAGACCGAGTACGCAGGTGAGTGCAATAGAAACGCTCAAGAAAGTGAATAGAGAACCCCCGGCGCTTTGGATTTCTCTACTAACATCGATGGTTCCACGAAGTCTGTGGCAAGCCAATGCAATATCGCCAGCATTATTGATAGTCGGCGTGCGCGTATATGCCCAAGCAGCGATAATCATCTGTGCGTAGTCGCTGAAACTGAGAAACCAGCTTAACGGCATATAGACTTCCTTCCCGGTGAACGTCTTGTGATACGGTCCCGAGAGAGACATGACTCCCGAGACGTAACACTGGAGTTGAACGAGATTCGATGAGAAGACGGCTTCTAGGACCGGAAGGTGGCGCTGGAAGTTCACGATGGCAGAGAAGAATAGGAATGTGGACCAGAGGAGGTGCGTGTCGTAGACGCGTTTTCGTAATGAGTAGAGAGATTCTTCCAGGACCTCTTTTTGTCGAGTCGGGGTGGTCAAGTTGAGTAACCATATGAGGATTGGCAGGAGTGGTCCGAAGATGCAGACTACGGCTACTTGGAGCACGTATGCAATTATGACTCCAAGGCCTGAGATGTCCTTGATCCGTTAGCTTGAGAGCTTTGATTTGCAAGTGAAGATGTTGTTGAAGATGTCGTACTGGATTGCCATTTCCAAAGATGATGATGCAGCCATCTTCACAGTTGGCGACATAGTTGGTAAGGTCTAGGTTCTCGTAATATACCGCTTGCACCACCTCGGTTATGGTAGAAGGGCAGCTCATCCCAATTAGCAAAAACTTCTAGTAATTGCCAATCAGCGAAGGGGAACAGGCTGCAACAATAAGTTAATGCAATGTTATAGTATGCAGAAATTTAATGTAAATGTTAGATTGTAATCTATACACGCCTAAGGGCCCTAGTATGGCCATATGCTTTCTATTATAGCCTTACTAGGATCACTCCGCACTACTCGATGAAAGTATATATGGTAGAGGAGACACGCACCCTCCTCTCGACAGTATATGTACTCAGCCAGTTTCATTTTGCCTATGAAGACGCCTAAGTCGGAAAGGAGGAAATAAACCTTGGAACTAAGCGTCAGAACTCGAGGGTTATTGCCTCTTGAGGCCTGTGACAATATGCTGACTTTGCGTGTGGGGTGGGTAGCGGCTTCTATCCAGTCTTAAATGCTGCACATCTCAATATGTCGGAAGAATAGAGGAGAAGAGAGAAGAAGAACAATGAGATGGATGGGTGAATGGTTACGGAGATGGTGTGGTGGTGCCGTGCTTGCGGGATTCGATATATATAGTCTGACCTATACCGGCCCGCCTTCTGCCAATTCCTAGCGCGCAACCATATCAACTTCATCATCGGCTACAAGCACGACACTGTCTTATTCCCTCTCTATCAAGGTCGTTATTTCTGTCAAATATTTTAATACAACCACAAATCTACACTGGCATAGCGTACAAAGGCCGCTTGTAGTCGACATAATCTCAGAACAAGCCATGAACTTCATCAAAAAGGTCATAAACCAAAAGACGTTTGGGGAACTACTTACAGATGCGAAACATATACCCAAATGGAAGAGTTTATTCGAGCTTCTCAACTAGAGCTGGTTCTCGCGTTGTTGAATGATTCAAGAGCTCGCGCTTGCGAGAGCCGCTTCCGTCCACTACGGAGGTTCAGAAGTACACTGGGACGATTTCAGAGACACAATCGGAATATTCCATCGATACTTGAATTTTCTTCGGCCGAAGCTGACGGACTCGCCTGCGCTTGAGCCTCTTAGCACTAAACTTCTGGTGGACATTTCTTGTAACATATTCCGTAGAAACCCGATGACACTTTCCAATCAACCATGAGCTTGGAAATGCTGGTCTCGACACTGTCCGCCTCCAAAACTTCAGACCCTCGCGACACCATCAACGCATTGATGAACATTGCCAAGGAATCCAACCTTCCTGAAGGTACGATGTCCGCTCAACTGTCTAAGATTTTCTGACCAGACTACAACAAGGATCTTTTCCAAGTGTATCGAGATTTCTTGAAGTGGATAGTCGAAAGTACGAAGGTGTTGAACATGATTTGTCGACATTGGGCACTGCCCGAGCGAGCAATAAAAGGACCACTGACACCAAGACTCGTGATGCTACCCTCGTGGATTCAAACCGTAGACGACTCAGCTTATGGAAGAGGGGAGGATTTTCCCAAGTTCGCAAAGCCGGAGACAGCTTCGTGGGTCTACCTGGTCAGAGCTATTACAACGCCTCTGTTGGACGGGAACCGAAAGTCGAGTTCGGACACGACGTCGAGTCACAAAGTGCACCTATCTCGCCGTCAGGGTCAAAGGGTCCCACAAAGCAAGTCAGATTACAGAATAAAGGACCTAAACAAGATATCTTGTTGTTGGCCGGGGGTCTGCTGATTGGAACTGTGACCTGGTCTTCCGATCCCATTCCGGATGGTGTCATCCCACAACGCTGTCTAAAGAAAATGGGCTGGTCGAACGAAAAGGGGGAGGAAATTCGCAAAGCACCAAGTGAGTTATGGCGGACACTAGTCGCCGATCGAGAACCCAATGGAGGTCAGGTTTCGACGTACTATTGGTGACCGCCATGAAAATGGTGCCCATCCTGCAGGCCAAGGCGTCTCAGATTAGATTCATCGGCGTTATCCTGTATCACCCAAATCAGTACTATACGATGTGCAACGCGCGAATCTAACCTCTGTATAATTAATATCTCTTGTGTATCGCGTGTATATCGCGTATATATCCATTTTTTAATCAGAACCTGTTATAGCACCTTGCTAGGGTCGTATCCTACGCTCCTCCGCTAATTAGAATGCCTGTTACTAGTGTTAGTCAGCGTAAACGGCATGCTCCGGCGCAGTTTAAGGTTGGCGTTAACCCATCTTAATTATCTTAGCGTGTATTAAAGAAGCGCAAAACCTAGAAGGGTAAGGGTAAGGCCCTTAAGCCTATTACTAGAAACGATTGTACGCGACGCGAGCCCCAGGGCAACACCTTAGGAGCTACCTAGCCTGCCGCTAACGCCCCGGCGGAGTCGTTATTTATATTAGAGGAAGGCGACAATAAGGACAATGCTAGTTTGACTAACGCGGAGGATCCAAACCTAGAGGTTAATAGTAGGGATATTAACGCAGAGATTCTAGGGCTCGCGGGCGCAGCGCGTTTAGCGATTAAGGATAAGGAGGAGGAGGAGGAGGAGGAGGAGGAGGAGGAGGAGGAGGCGTATATACGAAATTCGTTGGCCAAGGCCTTAGCAGGGCAATTAAAATTAAGGATATTAATGCCGCGCAACGAGCCTGATGAGCCAGCCGTAGACGTTTAGTAGCGTGCCTGTTAGGGTAATATAGAGAAGAATCCTATCCGCGACGCGTTTAAGATAGAGTTGCAATATTTAATAATGCTTATTAGCAAGAAGGACCTCTAGAAGTAGGTAGATAAGGTTATAGATAATTAACGCCCTTAGCGTGTTATTTTAACTATCGTCACCGCGACTGTATATAATTTAAAGCAAAACAAGCAGCAGCAGCTAGTTTAGTGCTTAAAGAAGGAGGATAATTATAGGTAGAGTAAGGTAATTAGCCTGGCGTATTAGTTGTTTGAGGACTCTAGCTAGCTAATTTGTATTAACTTTAATCTAGTTCTAGTAGGAGAATCTATAATATTATTAACGCAATAGTCTTATAACAGCAGTGTTCCTAGTCCTCGCCCTTGCGCTGCAATTGCAACGGCAATACTTAAACACAGATTAGCTAACGTCGTATAATTAGAAATTGCCGCAGAAGGTCCTATACTTGCTATTAAAAGTGCGAATCTCTGCAACTTAAGCACCTGCCCTTACTACGGAGGGACCTGTTAGGTAGCGCGTACGCTAGGTATCGCAGAGCAAAGGAGTAATTACTATTACGTTAACGGCCAGATTCTCGCAATATAGGTGGCGGATATTGCAGAAAATTAGTATACGCCTAATAGGCTGTTAACTCGTGTAGAACTTGCGTTAGTTTAATATAAGGATCAGCGCGCAGCAGAGGCGCGGAAACAAGGTAGCAGAGGTGGCAGAGGTAGTAGAGTTAATAGTAATAGGGATGAGGATAGAGGTGGAGGCGTTGCAGGCAGAAATCCGACTAATATCTAACAGCAAATATTGCAGGAGCTTTAATTACTTAATTACTAATCAACTTAATTACTATATTATCAACACGCTCCGCAGGCTCTATTGTATCTCCTTACTGCAAATCCTTACGTACCTACTCAAGATCCTGCGCTGGCGCAATAGGCACCTATTGCGTTTAAAGATTACGAAGAGATAGAGAGGCACAACGTTAACTTTTTTTAATATTAGAGGACTTAATTACCCTGGCTAGGTAACGCGATAGGGGAGATATATTACACTGTTTGCAGGGAGCATCACTTTAATATTAATTAACTATAGGACCCTTCTAATTCTAGGATAACGATAGAAATATAGACAAACTGCCTGCAGAGACAGCTAATAGAGCTATCTGCCCTATAAGGCGCCGCAAATTAATAGCGACACTAATACAGAGGCCTAACAGAGGCTAATTAGGGCCTTATACAAAGGCGTATACGAGATTTAGCATCTAATAATAATAAGGGAGGGCTAAGTTGCGAGCCTAAGGAGTAATTGTAGGCTAATTGTCGCGCAAAATTTACTGTAAGTTAACTCCTACAACCTACGCTACTGTATTTCTATACAACACTAACGCCGTATTAACTTCTATATTGCAGCAATTAAATTGCTAACCCTTATTTAGGTATCCTACACCTGTGTATTTAAATATTTATCGCGTTGCGCTGCTGTTTGTGCGCGTTTTAGAAATATCTTAACACCTTCAATTTATCGCGTACAGACCAAGTTTTAACAACTCCACGCACTATAAAATTGCCTACGTACGCAAAAACATTAATATATTACTTAAACTAATATCTACAGTGCTAGAAGAAGCCTCTCGCGTCCGTATAACAACACTAAGATACTGCGTAATTCAGGAAATACCTATAGTACAACCAGCTTATCCCTATATCTTAATTATTCCTCCTTAACTAGCTCTTTAACTGATAGAAAGATTGCTTAATTAGATTGTAATTAGGTAAGTACGGTGGCAAATACTTAAGGATAACTCCGGCCTTATTACAAAGCTCACGGACTTAAGGAGATTAATAGATAGAGGCGTTATCTAATATAATAATTAAACACAGCAAAGGATATTAATTATAATTAGCCAGCACCTAATATTACAAGAAGTTCTTAAAGATCTTAGCAGTAATTAAGCCCTAATATATTGTATGGGCAAGATATCCGTTAATCGTTATTGCCAGAAGGAGACTCTACCTCTTAGAGCGTTTAACAGAGTAGGAAGCAGCACAAGGCCTATTTACTAGGGACCACCTACGCTTCCTATCGCCTGTACGTTTATTAGCTGCTAACTCGTTAATACAGACAACTTAATCAGGCCTCTATCCTTAAAGGCGTGCCCTAAATACCTAGCGGAGAGGCTTACTACGCTTGCGCGCAGATCGTTTAGCCACTTTGTAACTCTATTAGATCTCTGCTAAGAATCTCTGTATAGTTGTATAGCTCGTGTATAGGGCAAACTTAGTAGATAAGAAGTCCTAGATCTTATCTAGATACGCCGTCTTTTAGATAGAGATATACTCTATTAGTGCCTGTTTGTAGATCTCTAATAGATAAGGTTTAGGGCTAGGCCGTATTCCGTATATTAATAGAGGATAGGGCAATCCGTACGATTTAAGGCTCCTCTAGATCCCCCTAATATAACTCCGCGATATGCTAAGCTCCCTTAATATCCTACGTTGCGAGTAATTGCCATCCTCCAGCCTCATCAACACCTTACTTAGCATCTCTAGTTCAAGTTAACTGCCCTTGTGCCCTATACTGTATTAGGAAACAACAGTAAATAATTATTACTTTAAATAAGGGGATACAGCACTACAAATACGCTAGAAGTGTACAGTTTTATTAGTTTTACCGTCGCCTATAGTAAAACGTATAGTAATTAATAATCTCGCGGAAATCTATTTATAACCCCTTGGCAAGTGGGGTAGGCAGCATTTTCATGGCGGCCACAATATCACAGAGCTTGCCTATATTGCTTGCTGAATCGAACTCCAAATGGCCACATCAACACCAAAGCGCTCCTCGAAAAGAACGAGTACAGCGACCAGCCAAGTATTGTGCAAGACTACCTGGAATGTGTGCAAGCGGTTACATGGAACTGGTCATTTCTTCAAAGGACCCCACCACAGAAAGGCGCCACTACGGACCGGGGGGGGGAGGGATGGACTTGTAGGTCTGGGACCTCCAAAAGCCCAGTCAGGCGACGTCATCGTCATTTTGTATGGTTGCAGTGTGCCAGTTATCCTACGTCCATCCGATTCGGACTCGGAAACAGGAGAGCCAGAGTGGTATGGATTCGTTGGCGAGGCATACATCTACGGTAAGATGGATGGAGAAGCCATGTACGGTGCACGTGTAAGCAAAGATTTTAGGCCTTGATAAGTCTGGATCTGGGTTTCGGATTTGTTGGGAGCCTTCGTTTAGCTGAGATTCTCTGGCGCTTATTTTAATAAGTGTAGATATATATAATTACTCAGTCATTTTTTCCCCTTGAATTTTGTCACGATGCTACACAGCGATTGCTTGGAATGACTGTGTTGTTTGCGCAGTTTTCTACTCCAGTTGAGGAGACATGAACTTCGCAGTTAAAATAAAGTTGTTACTCGCAGTCGTGACTCTTCAATCTAACGTTGCGTGTAGGGAATCACCCCATCAACAACACTCTTTCATAGAGTGGCCAGAGTCTCGTGAAGCGATGGCGACTTGGATTCCGTGCCCCATCATTCTAATCAAGACCCGGAGAAGCCCAGTATCTGTCAAAGGAAAGGTTCCAAGGACAGACAGGGTTGCCCTCTCCAAGTATATAACCCATCGCCATGGGCATCGTAGCTGGCGACATGCAAGAATCCATATATACCTGCTACTTCTACGCCATTTGTAGGGTTAATAACCAATATAGCCCTAACAATATGTAGTCTCTGGTAGGTAATTGGTAGTATGTAGAAGAAATATTGGATACAAGAGGCTTTTATATGTACTGTAGGGGTTCGTTCAGCCTACAAGTCCGTGCGGGCGAGATTCGAAAGATTCGTTAAACGAGGAAATGAACCAGGCTTGAAAGTTGCGAGTTGTAGGTTCTCCTTGATAAAGATTTCTCTCTCTCTCTCTCTCTCTTTCATCAACCGCTTGCGCGTGGATTTATCTATCTCTATCTCTACACGGTACTTATCAGGTTTCGCGCGTTGGGCGAGTCCCCCGTCCCCCCCCCCCTTCTCTCTCCCGCTAGATGAAAAAAAAGGTTTGTTTCCAGGGGGACTGTCTGTGCGTAAAAGAACCCACAGTTTAAGGGAACATTCCTTATGTAGATTCGGATTCTAATTTACACATGGCAGTGGATGATGCGTATACATGGTAATTACATATGGCTCAGGTCCTAGATATATGAAACGGTTGAGGAGTAACAAGAAACCCGCCATGGAAGCTTGGTACGCGGTGTTTGTTTGGTTAAAGATTGAGGTAGAGAGCGATCTGTCCGTGATAGTTCCAGAAAGGTTTTTTGGTATGTAGATAGATATAATACTGTCAGCCATTCTACATACTTACTTGTACTGTACACAGTGATACCATCTGCCAGCAACAATCAATCACCCAACGTTCCTGTAATATCTGTATGAATTGATGTTGGAAGCGGAAACATGCGCTATGTATTACTGTAATTAATTAATTAGCACTGACGCGTCCGCGTCCGCGTCTCAACGTTCCCCACCGCCTCCGACATAGATCTGTTCCAAAAAAAAATTTGCTCGCCCTCGTCACCATGCTATACCTATCACCACCACCACCACCACCCCACTTAGGTATAAGCAAAAGTCATTTCCAATCTTCGCTACCGCTGCCGCTGTTCCTGAGCTTCAGACTCGGTATATATACGATACAATTTCCGATTTTTTCCCAATTCGGGCTTGTGGTGTAAGTTCCAATGCACATTCTTCGACACACAAGACAATTTCTAATAAACTCGCAGTTAGTGGTATAATTTTCCCTTAGCATTGGGTCCGACTCCTACGAGTCGAACCCCGTTGCCTAATTTGGGAAAGGTCCTGGGTTCGATTCCCAGCAAGTCCATTCTTTTTTTGCATTCTATTCTTTTTTTTGCACCTGTTCTGGCTGTTTGGGGTATGATGTAGTGACGGTGGGATGCATGCAGTCCGGGGGGGATGGAACAGCCCCACCAACTTTTGGCACTTTGATGCGACTTTCCTACTACATACAAAGTACACA
The DNA here is from genome assembly GCA_010093715.1 of Pleomassaria siparia CBS 279.74. Taxonomy (NCBI): domain Eukaryota; kingdom Fungi; phylum Ascomycota; class Dothideomycetes; order Pleosporales; family Pleomassariaceae; genus Pleomassaria; species Pleomassaria siparia. The sequence continues at coordinate 1,285,006 of MU005767.1, read as the reverse complement.
CGACACGCTATCAAAGGGGGGGGGGGAGGGGGGCAACTTCCCGCTGCTTTTTGGCACTTACAAAAATATCTATTGGCCTTGGAGAGAGTCACCGAGGCTTCCAGTGGTAATCTTGCATTTGCACGTTTGAGTTTCGGGAGCACGTGAATATGATGCATACACAAACGGTACATCTATCTAGATATGTGATGATCTTACATAGAAAAACCACGTACTCCTTTTCCGCAGGCTTTCCTGAAAACATTACTAAGCATTGCCGTCAAAATAGAGAGGGGAGGGGCGGGGGGTAAGCATGTGTTGCACTATTATTACATGAAGAGACAACAGGACTTTTTTTTGCTTGCTTTGGATTTCCAGATATTGGGTTGAATGTGCTATATAAATATATATTTTTATATACAGAACAAAATTAGAGAAGGGGTACAACAGAAGTGGTACACACACAAGTCTCTCTCTCGAACAAGAAGCGAAGTGTCCATCTATCCCATGCTTCTCCTTCTCCTTCTTCTCCCTCGTCTAGAATATTTTCTTCTACACATACCAGCCCGACTGTTGCAAGGAAATAGTTGAAAAGAGGAAAAAGTTTTTGTCATTCGCACTGGCAAAGAGGAAGAAGGCCAACAACAAATATGTAAACGCCGTCGCTAGTAGGGTGCAAAAGGGGTACTCCGTTTCTGTCATATGTCTTTCCGCTCAGCCCAGCCTAGCCCAACCTAGCCACCCTAGGGCCCCAATGCAAAAAGATAGGAAATGATGTAGGCAGTTGTATAGGAACGGACGCTCGGAAACGATTAATACTATCAAGAATCTATGCTCTCGTCACAGGTTGATGCAATCAATGCAGGAGTGATATATCCAGATCGCCATACGAAGAAGTTATCCTGCCATGCTGAAAGTGACACAAATGACCTGCGACACGACTTCGAGGACGTGTCCTCTCTTGCGGCGTTTGGTGGGTATCTATAGGAATCCGGATTTGCGCCGTCCTTGTAAAAAGTCTCGTGTGAGTTCGAAGCTGAACCAGCTGCTAGCCATGCTCGGTGCTACTTTGAGCAAGTTGGGCACGATGCCTTTGTACAAGCCCCTCAAGCCCTCCGTCTTTACTATTGAACTCAGTGCATGCCATATTCCGTTGTATTGGAAGCCCATGCCCGACATGGTGTTGATCTGAAATCTTCGGCGGAGGACGTCGAAGGGATATGTGCAGGTCTGCGCAACAGCCCCGGAAACTGCACCGGCTGCTAGTTTGCCCACGGCGGACGGGTCCTTGTTTCCTTCTACGGTGAACTGTGTCCGCATGATTTCGTACGTCATGAAGTTCAGCCCGACATAGGGAGCTACGCCGGCCACTGTTGGAAGAATGCCTCGATATAGCGCCGTAATTCCTCCCTCGTTTTTGTACATGTTCTTCATGACTCCCCACATGCCCGGCAGCCTCTCTCCGGTTCCTTTCTTAAGGCTATCGAATGATGCGGACTGAATGGATAAACGTGTGCGGACAATGTCGAGAGGATATGTCAACGTGACCGAGGTGATTCCAGCGAGACCACCACACAAAAGACGTTGGTATGGCCCTAGTGGACCTCCAGGCTCGCTCTCGAAAAACTGAGTGTGTTTAGTGAGCAGGCTTTGTGTAGTGACATTGAACCTCGGCTCTCGCGAAATTCCACCAGCCCAACGAAATTCAGAAAAAGGTAACTCACCCTCTTGTAGAGATTATAGGCACCAAATTGGGCCGCCGAATAGGGTACTATCCGTATGCAATTGGTGCCATTGCCGGCCATGAAGCCTCTCCAGCCCTCGTCGCGCCACATCTTTGCCAGCGCCTTTGGCACCGACATTTTGTATTCGTTGCGTCCAACGCTTTGTACCTGGAACAAGATCTTCAGCCGTTCTAGGGGAGACACGATCGTCCGCGAGACAGCACCGGCAACCCCGCCTGCTATGAAGGACGCAAGGAAGGGCTGCGCGATGATCTCCTTGAAGCGCTCGAGGCCAGAGTTGTCGGGAGGCATGAGAGTTGCAGGCTGTTGAAGGTGTCAATCGATTTCGGGCATATTGTGTTTCTTTTGTAAACATACGTTGCCGCCCGCGGCTGATGACGAGCCGACTGGCGATGGTTGCGCCGGGGATGAGCGTGATGTGCTCATCGTGGCCGCAGGGAGCGCCAAGAGCGAGAGGGCTCCAACGACAGCAGACGACGCGCAGCTGGAAGGGATGCACTCTGGGCGGAAGGGAAGAAGGAGAATTTAAGGCGGTAGAGAGTTCATGGATCTTCGTCGTGGTCGTTGCTGCGGAGGTGCAGAGGAACTGTACGGGCAGCCGGTAGTGACGAGGCAGGAGAAGTGGCTGCTTCGGCCATGCACAAGATGGATAGAAATACCAGCGAGTAAACGTGAAGCGGGAATTGGTTGTTGCAACGTTTGGTCGAAGAATGGCTGTGATTTGTGTTGTAGTTGAAGACAAGTCGCGAGGAGGCAAAGCTTGAGAGATTTTAGCGCGGCAAACCTAACAAGTGACCATTATCATTTGCAGGTGCTTTTTCAGCTTCACTTATTATTGTGCAGTTCAATACTGGACGTGACGGCAAGGTGCCTATCAGATGCCTTGCCACCAGCATCTAGGGGTTCACGCAATTGCCCGTGGTCTGGACTAAAAGGCGTCTTCCCCATATTACCACCGCAGGGCCCAGGCCGCGGGAATGCCCGAATTCAACGATTGTTTCATTTTAGCGGTCAGTACATGTTGCTTTGTACTAATTATATGCAGTCCTACAGAAAGTCTTTCATGTACGCAACATACTAGTCCAAGTCAAGTAATTAGACTTTGTTTTATTAAATTATTCAGTCCAGACGCATTGTGAATGGCGGCAGCCGAGGTATTAATTATAACCATTCGGAATCTATTCCCATTCCGAGTCCATTCGTATGTAATGGAACGTGTTCATCTCGAGGTAATTATGCACTTATTGGACTTCATGTTTAGGCAAGGTGGTCCACACGGCTAATAAGCTACAAAGGTATCATCTTCTTTGGGTCGAGAACTGCATGTTGGAAAGTGTACAAAGTATGCTGGATGCCTGGATGCTGCTGGGACAAGTTGTGTGGCGCGTCGATCCACAGCCACAGCGAATAAATCCGAGTTCCAAAAAAAGTGCCGGCCATTACTGTGTATGCGCTTCAACACACGTCCCCGCCATGCTCTCACGCCGCATCTTCCAGCAGCTGACCGACAACTTACTATTGGGCTATTATATCAGACCTAACACGGCATTGTGCGTCTCTGTCAGATGTACTTATCGTCGTGATCGCAATGGTCATATCGCCGCCGCCGCCGCCGCCGCCGCCGTTAGGCATGCATCATCCTCGTCTTCAACAAAATGGAAATCGCGACAAGGGAACGACTTCTTCGTGCGAGAGGCCAAGGTTCAGGGTCTCAAGAGTCGGGCAGCTTTCAAGATCCTTGAAGTATTCATAATGAATTGCCATGGCGGGTTGCTGTAGCTAATGCACGGGCCAGATGAACGAGAAGTACAAGCTGTTCAAGCCAGGTCAGACAGTCGTTGACTTGGTATGAAGTGCTATAAGTGCATGAAAAAGCAGGGCTAACCTCTTTCCAAGGGTTTTGCTCCAGGATCGTGGTCTCAAGTTGCCGTCAATCGCACATCCCCAAACGGTCGCGTAGTTGGTATCGACATCATCCCCACACAGCCTCCCAAAGGCGTTTCCACAATACAAGGCAACTTTCTGTCGCCATCCATCCAAGCCGAAGTGCGAGCTTATGTCCAAGACCCTGACCTTGGTCGGCCACGGCAAGAAAGGTCTTCGGCCGCAGACAGTGAGGGGCTCAGCGAGGAGGATTTGGAGCAAGTCGAGCGGGGATACATTGATCATGAGAGGACTGCCAATCTGCAAGGGGTAGATGCTGAAGCCATTGAACAGCCACAACTTGACCAAGACTCTGGCACTGGATCGAAAAAGTTATCACTGAAGGAAAGGGACAAGCTGAAGGGCAGGGTCGTCGACGTGGTGCTGAGTGACATGTCCGAACCCTGGGACCAGACAACTGGGTTTTATAAAAAGAGTCTTAGTGACCCGTACTCCAGGATGATGAACACGAGTGGCATTACATTCAAGGACCACGTTGGCAGCATGGTGAGCTCGCAATCAACTCTATCCACACATTTTGGATGGGTTGCTAACGTGGATAGGATCTCTGCATGGCCGCGTTGACATTCTCGTTTGATACACTTCGCACCGGAGGTCACTTCTTGTGTAAATTTTATCAGGGTGCCGAGGACAAGGCTCTTGAGACTAAACTGAAGCGGTTGTTTGCTAAGGTGCATCGAGATAAGCCCGAATCGTCAAGAAGCGTACGGTGCCAGTTTTCTCTTTTGAGATGCAATTGCTGATGTCGATTACAGGAGTCTAAAGAAGGTTACTTTGTAGCCTTGCGTCGAAAAGAGAATGCAACGAGAGAGGAGGTCTTCCGGTGACCTAACCGTTTACATATATCAGAGGTACAGAGTACTTGTCCAAGGTTAGGTACACGGCCCGAGCCCACGATTGGCTTTTGTTGTCCATGTCTGTAGTCTGACTGGTGTGAAGGCCATTCGAGTCTCAGCAGTCAGGCTGTGTGCTACACCATGTCGGCCTCATCCACGTCATGTAATGAAGCTAGCGCAGCTAACCATCTTGTGGAACGGCGTCGAGGCAGTTACACGCCGATTCGGTGTGCCACAGGGTGGTGGTTTGGTGAAGGATCCTTGCGTACGCAATGGTGTTTGGTATGGATGGCATGGACTGGACGTGGGAAGCGTGGGGGAGTCAGAGACACACTTATTAGACGATGTTTCTCGAGCACACAGCAGCACATGCACCTCGAGGCACACGCGTCGATTCGGCAAGTGTAGACGCGTCCCGATCTGGCCACATGTCGTTCATCTGCGCTCCGTTTGAATATATTCCCCGTAGCGGGCCAAGCGGAGCAGGGATTAAGGTGGGCGTTGCTTTGTCGAGGGTAGAGGGCGCAATTGTACAAAGGGGATTAGCAGCGGCAGGGCAAGTGTACATAGTTCTCAAGATGATGCAGACTGGCAGGCGATATAATGGTTACTGTCCCCCCTCTTCTGCCCCTATGTGTGGTTATTGTCCTGTATGCTGGCTGTCCTGTTGTATGTATGTATGTATGTATGTATATATGTATGCATGTATGTATGTGTATATGCATATATGTATGTATGTGTATATGTATACATGTATGTACGTATATATGTATATATGTATATATGTAGGCGGTAATGGTGTCGGAAATGGGTGAATTGTACCTACATATGTATTAACAGTAGGGGCTTCGTGGCCCCATGTGTTTCGCCGCGCCACCAGGGCGTGTACAGGGGGTCGACGGCGTCTTTGACCCCAACCTTATCATCACACCCGCACGTTATTCCCTTAATCATCCCATCCCATCAATTTAACGCGCGCTGTACGACGTACCGATGGTTTTGAGTGCGTCCGATGGATTACCAAACTTTCAGTAGCCAACAGCACCTGCCATCTCCGTTTGGCGGTCCTTTCTCCACCGCCTCTGCAGCAACCACACATTCCCCGCAGCATCAACAGCTTTACGCGGATCCACAGGCCCGGCTCCAGCAGTCGTCGTCCCAGTCATCACAATCGTCACAGTCTTCACCCCCCTCGTCCTTCCCGTATGCCCAGCAGTTCACACCCAATGGCCAAGCCGGTGGGATTGGGATGCCGCCCGTGGGTGGCGTCTCTACCAGCGCCATGATGCAGCCTGGCCTGTCGCATAACCAGAACCAGCTTCAACACGCACGAGGTATGTAAGCCGTCACGAGAAACCAACCCCCTCGTGTCCCCCCCCCCCCCCCCCCCCCCCCCCCCCCCCCTTCCCTCCCCCCGCGCACCCTGAGAGCGTCGTCGTCCCGGGGCCCAGCTGACGACCTCGCCATGAAGCAGCCGCCCTCCAACAGCAGCAGCACCAGCAGCAACAACAACAACAACAACAACAACAACAACAACATCAGCAACATCAGCAGCTACACCAACAGCAGCATCATCAAGTGCAGGCACCGGCTCAACAGGCACAACAACAGCAGCAACAACAACAACAGCAACAACATCATCAGCTGCAGTCCTCGCCGAGCCCGTATTCGAGTGCCCCAGGGGGCTACTCTCAAGCCCTTGCATCGCCCGCCCACCAGCAGTTCGCGCAGAACCGCCAGACGGCCTCGCCTTCGAGCGTGAGCAACAACGCTTCTCCGTATGCCACATCCCGTCCGCAGCAGCCGTCGCCCAGCCTCGTGCCGTCCAACGCGAATTTCCAGCAACCCATGAGCCTGCCCTCGAGCGCGCATCAGACCTCCCAATCCATGGCCCAGGTACAGACGCCTGTCAGGGCCGCCCCACCCTCGCCTTTGTCACCCGTCGCGCAGGCGCGAGAGAAGGACCGAATGACAACGTTGCTGGAAATCAACAACCTGCTCATACAGGAAGTCGTGGAGCTGCAGACCCAGGGCAAGGCGGGACATACTGGACCCACGCCTCCAGAGGGCGAGAATAAGCAGCCCTCGAAAGAATATGTCGAGTGAGTACTCGGTATTCCTTGACGCTTCGTTCTGACATCTGTACTGACCACATATCCAGCTGCATGCGCCGACTGCAGTCCAACCTCTCATTTCTTGCCCAGAATGCGGAAAAGCACCACAAACCGAACCAAGCGATACAACCCGGGCCCGCCATAATGGCCGTTCCCACTTCCCCTCCCGAGCTCGCTGAACTATACACCAAACTCCAGGAACTCTACCCAGGATGGAAGGGCCAGGCCGTCCAGATGAAGGCTTCCCCAGGACCACAGCAACGCATGGGATCGGTGGGTTCAACACCACAACCACCCAACAGCGCTGGTCTGCAGAACAACATGCCCGGGAGTGCAGGTTTCCAAACCCTTCCAAATAGCATGCAACCGCTCGGCAGCACGGGAATGCAGCAAAGTATGCAGAACATGCAGGCTTTGCAGAATATGCAAAATCCAAACATGAAGCAGCAATACTGAGCCCTCGTAACGCCAAATATTGTGCCAACCTTGTATTTTTATAACTATTTGGGGCCTCTTGACGACATGGAGCAGGAGGTGTCAATTTTGGCGACAAAATACACTAGAAAAATGGTGTGGGGGCCGATGAGTCTCTTTGTTGGGCGAGTTTTGGTGTTTATGCGTTATGGTCTACTTTTGTCATTTCTTGGGGCAAATTTTCATTTTTACTGGTCTCAGCCATGCCATTGACATCTGAATAACTTGCTAGATACCTTTCCGTTTTTTTGCGTTATCACTCAATCTGCAATAGACGATACGATTACGGGGATGACTCCAAGTTCAGCAAACACATGAGCATGTCAAACATGATGTGTATATCACGTGAGCCTAGCGTTCACATGAGTGCGGTTCGTCCACGGTCCTGCGGTACACGGACCCACGGACTGACTAATCGTTTAGGGACAATTAGGTTTGTCCTACGTCTGCAATTCGAAGCCTTACCAGGAGATCATCACGAATTGAGTTAAAAAGCGTCTAATCTTCATCGTTGACATGGTTGGGGAGAATCATAATCAACCATGGAATTATCACAACTTCGTGAACCATGATCATTGCTAAAGAACAAAGAAGAAAAAAAGCTAACAATCAAAGGGGAGAAGGAAGATGCAAGAAGAGCTTTTCCCTGAACCAGCTACCAACAGAACTGTCCGTCCGGCCCGAAAAGTTCTGACTTGTCTCCCCCCAAGGACCATCAGTCAAGGATATCAAAAAAAGCAATTAGGACCAAGGGAAAGCAAGTTGACAAAGCAAGAAAATCTATTTACTGAGCAACCCCACAAGAACACTTTCCAGCTTCGCAGCCAAAGGATCCTCTTCCCGCGGGCGACCCGAATCATCGAATCGTGGTGGAAGATCAATAGTCTCGTCCGACTTGACAGAATCGGGCGAGCCATGCCGGCGGTCGTCATGGCCGTCATTACCACCGAGGTGACTGGCCCTGCCATCTCCATCCCTGCCCCTCTTGTCATCACCTCTGTCATCTCGTTTGTGATCAGGCGACTTATCGTCTGGATTGAGATTGAATTGAACAGACTTGGCCGATTGGGTTGAGGTTGGTGCAACGGAATCAGGACCATCTATACCATCTGTTGGGGGAAACGCGTCAGCGATGAGTGCACAGCAAGGGGTCAGGCGAAAGCCTCGACGCACCACGATTGATGTGCTCAGGATTAGATGGAGCACTCACATTGTCATCCCGTCGGCCCCGTCTATTATCTGGGGCGTAGGGATTTCCGGCCTCCTGGTCTAGTGGTGGTGAATATCTGCTTGGTGGGTGCGGGTAGCCGGACACGGAGCCGTTGTTGTAGTTCTGTTGTGGGGATGGGGAATAGTCGGCTGGATTGTAGGGGGAATAAGGAGGCCGATAGTTGGCGTCTACAGAGGCCACGGGTGCGGTTGGGGGAGGGGGAAAATAATTCGTTTCGGGAAAGTAGCGACCATCTGAAGGGGCTGATTGGGTTGGACTGTAGCTACCTGTGGAGTAGCTTAATTCTTCTTGTCCTGTCGAGTGTAAGTAAACATTTGAAAATTTAGGGCGTAGTGAGTAGTGAAAATACTCACTTTGTCGTTCCTTTTCAGCCTTCTTCCGGTCGCGCCTCTTCGCGGCTTCGTGGGCAGCTAGACCAGCTACGCCGGCAACTGCAGCCGTTTCAGCGGCGGCACGAGTCCTACTCTTGCTCCGACTGGGGCTCGAACGACGTTTGCGCCTGTCGTCCGACGAGGACGAGGAAGTGCGACGTCTGTGTCGACGACTATGCCTGCTCACACTCCGATCCCGATCGGTATAGATAGGATCACCGCCGTACTCTACAAGGGCTGTGTCACTCACTGTGCTACGCCTCCGAGTGCCTGAGGGTACCGACCTAGACCTTGACCCTCTTGACCTTGACCCTCTTGACCTTGACCCTGACCTCGACCTCGACCTCGACCTTGACCTCGACCTTGATCTCGACAGTGCCTTTGCCTCTTTCTTGGCCTTGTGCTTCTCGTACAATCCAGTGACGGCCGCCCCAGCCATGCCAGCGGCAGCAATCGGCACGCCTTGGCGAACGCGGCTATGGCTACGTTCGCCCTTGCGGTGCCGCGATTTGCTTCGGCTCTTCTCGACAAGGCCCGCAAGCGCAGCGCTAGCAAGACCCACCTTGGCAGCCTTCTGGCTACGGAGTTCTGGATCTTGATGTCTGCTCTTGGATCGGTGCTTGCTTTTGGACCTGCCCCTGTCACTCTCAACCACGACGGGCACAGAAGACCTCCTACGTCTTGATCTGCTTCGTCGATCCTCGATGATGGTCGTGGTGTTGTTGCCCTTGTTCTTCCGTCCTGCTGCATAGGCAAGCGCTCCGATACCTGCAAGGGCAGCAACGGTGCCTATCTTCTTTGCTCGTGATCTTGAGCGGCTGCGATGGCTTCCTCCGTGCCCTCTACGTCCACGGACCTCTGGAGAGCTAGATCTCGATCGGGAGTTCTTGAATCGGCTGACTGCCTCGGCGCTCACGGCTCCTAGCGCTCCATAACCAAGTGCTTGACGGACATGATGCCCTGGATTTTCGCCTTGCTTCTTCCTATGATGCCTCAGCAATTCAGCGGCAGCAATTCCGCCGACAACGCCTTCGGCGAGGTGTCGCCGGTGCTTTGGGCTCGCGTCTCGACCGCCCCAGGTATCCTTTTCCTTCCGTATGAAAACGACGTCGTCGTCGCTGTAGGCTTCTCGATCGCGATATCGGTCATGGCCGTATTCACGTTCGTCGTAGAAGGACTCCTCTCGTCGACCTCCCCGGTCAATCTCCTTGACCTTGCGTTCGTAGTAATAGTCCTCTTCCCTCCGAGGAGGAGGAGGCTCTCGACGGGCAACTTGCCTTTCTTCAATGACCTCGGTGCGGTCGATGACTTCGTACTGGGGCTCTTCGCGCCGAATGATGATCTGCTGTCGAACGGGCTCCTGGACAATGATTGGCTGTGGCGCTTCCTGACGAATGATGATGGGCTGTGGTGGGGGAGCTTCCGGGCGATAGAACTCTGTGTTTTTGGTGTATCTCTCGAGTTCGTATGGCGCTTGTCTCGCGGGCTCAAGCTCGTACTCTCGTTCGATGTGATACTCTCTCTCCCTTACAGGTGATGGGGATCGTTCAATCTCGCGCTCGATGCGGTACTCGCGGACCTCACGGCGGGGCGGGGATGGCGAGCGTTCGACTTCGCGTTCCACGAAGCGATACTCACGCACCTCGCGAGGCGATGGTTCTTCTCGTTCGACGACATACTCCCTTACCTCCCGGCGCTCCTGGACTTGGGCGGGCTCGCGCTCGCGCTCGCGCTCGCGGTGGACGAGGCGCATCTCGGATTCATATGTATTTTCCTCCAGGCTATGATCGGGTATTTTATATCGTTTGACGGTGGTGTAACTGCGTCCAGGACCGCGGGACGAGCCCGTTTCCCAGTCCCGCTCAGCCCTGTAAACAGTCGACATGGCCGGACAGAGGCGCGAGGATGTTTGGTGGGGTCGGATGTGAGAGTGGGCGCAAAGTTGTTCTTGTATGCAGTGGCGATGAAAGTTGTGTTACTGGCAAACAGAGAGTGGCGATGATGGAGACGTTGCAGAGGCCCGTCTGTTGAATCGGTGGACCGGTGCGGTGAGTCTTTAGGGTGGCTATGGTGAGTGTACAGAGAGGGAGGGCTCGGAGGGGTGTTGGATTAAATGGTAGGGGCAGTGATTGGCGGGGTACGCAAACGCAGGCGATCAACACACTCAACGACGGGAGTGATGAAGATGCGCGATGCGGTGCGCAGGAGGACGAGGCAACGGCTTTGACGGTGAGTGTGAGAGAGGGAGAGGGAGAGGGAGAGAGAGGAATAGGGACAGGACTACAGAGTAGTGGATGGGATCAAGGCAGGCGGGTGAAAATAAGAGAGTGGATCAGGCGCAAACTCGCGACCTGCGATGCTGGGCTGGGCTGGGTGCTTCCCGGTTGTGGAGGGCAAGTCTGGTGATGACGTATGGGCGTCTGGGCGTCTGGGCGTATGGTACGGTGGGCGGTTGCGCTCAAATCGGCAACAACTCAAACACAAAAATCAAAACACAAAAATTACAAACCTAAAAACGTAAAGTGTTAATTAATAGTACAAACAACGCAGTAATAAAAATTATATAGGGATAGAATTATTATAAATATAATATTTTCTTATAATATTATAATAATAAATTAAGTTTTTTTACACGTTATAACTTCTTTATAGTAGTAATAATTAATTAATTTGTTAGTAATATATATTGCGATATATTAACGCGCAATAAATTAGGGCAATAAACTAATATATTATGTTACATTTAATCTAAATAAATAGTTTATTAGTTATCTGTATTACATTTAATCTAAATAAATAGTTTATTAGTAAAGATTATATTTATCCCTTCTACTAAAATTAGTATATAACCTATTAAATTAGTATATAACCTATCTATAATAACTAGATAATCTGCCTAATACTAAGTCTAATACTACTTATAACTTGCTTAAGTATTCTACTACTATTTTATAGTATAGTCCTAGAATTTAAGCAGTACAGAAGGACATTTGCATGTCCTTAGTAAAGGAAGTAATATAGTTAGCGTAGATAGCTATTAAGTTTAAAGCTAATAAGCATTAATATAACATAAATTAGATAATAATAAGTAACTTACTCTTAAAGGCAGCTACTAGAAACGCCTTAGAAGCCTCCTGCAGATTATCTAGGGTAGAGCTTTAAATATAGTCTATAGGTAGACTATTACCCTAGATACTAACGTCTTATATAATCTCCCTAAGAAGTCTAGAGAATGCACGCTTAGGTATTAGAGTACTAGTTAACTTCTAATAATGTCTAATCTTATAAAGAGTACGCGCTAGAGTAGTATTAGTTAGTATTAGACGTATATAATAATAGAGAAACCTACCCCTAGGCTTTTTCTTACGCATTCCTAGAATATAAGTTATTGCACCCTTATAGACTAAAGCCTTTACTATATTAAACTTATAATTAATCCTTCTTTTTATAGGTTTTACTATAGGAAGAGTTTTGCGTAAAGATTTAGTTACTATAGATTTGCTAGCGTAAGAATTATTACAAGCAGTATTACTGCGTAGAGCTAATAAAGGTTAGCAGGAGTAATAAGACTAATACTAGGACTAATACTTACCTTAAGCAGCAGCATTAGGTTTCTTTTACCTTACTATCTTAAAGGCAGTAGAGGTAGTAAAGATAGTGTAGGAGTGTAGAAGGTTAGGAGCCTTAGAAGGATATATATAGACGTAGCGTAAATAAGATAATTACGTAAGTGTGTAGGAGTAAAAGTAGGTAAAGGTAAAAGTAAGAAAGAGATTTTTTTTTAAATAAGGTAAAGGTAAGAGAGAATTTTTTTTTAAATCTAGCCGCGTTAGATCTAATAACTAATACTAAGACTAATATAATACCTATACGTAGTGCTAGTAATAGGACTTATAAAGTAGATTTAAAATTAGTAAAAGAAATTAAACTTTTAAATCTTGCTAGATTATATCTGACTTTAAATAAAGAGGATAAAGAGGATAAAGAGGACAAAGAGGACAAAGAGGATAAAGAAAACAAAGAGGATAAAGAGAATAAATAGAATAAAGAGAGTAAATAGCATAAAAGTAATAATTTATAATCTATTACATTTCCCTCCTATTGCTTATTACTCTTACTATTTTTTACTCTTACTATCTCTTACTTACTGCATAAGGCTGCTGCCTAAATATTAACGCTAAAATAAATTATTATAATTTAACCTAAACATAACTACCTAACTAACTACTACTCTGCGCTAACTACTACTCTACTAACTACTACTTTAACTAATTGCCTAATACTAGCCTAATACCTTACTAATAGCTAATAATATATTACTAATTAGTAACTAAAAGAGGAAGAAGACTAATAACGCATATTTAGATAACTGTAGCACTAAGAAGAACTACTACATTTATAAGGAGAAGTCTAGTAAAGCGTTTCTAGTACTAAAAGATAAGAATGCTATGTAAAAGGTAAGTTATATATATATATACATGCTTATATAATCTGTTATTAACTATACTTAGGCATACTCTACGTTCTAGTTAAAGAAATTTAAGCCTGTAACAAAGTATATACTTAATGCTCCTAGCAACTTAGTAAATATTAAGAGCTTAGAGAAAGAGCTATAGACTTAGTCTAAGAACGTAGCTACTAAGAATAGGTATATATTAAGGTATTAGCTAGGTATTAGGCGCTGCTAACTATATATAGATTTACTGCTAACTAATATTAGATATAAGTTACTACTGCCTAACCTAATAATAGTAATATTATATTCTTAGTAAAGGATACGTTCTTTGCGTTGCAAGAGCGCGTGTTTATGCTTAAACCTAAGCTAATACTGCCTAACTTTATTATTAAGGGCGTAAAGAGCTAGGTTAATATAGATACAGCTAGTAATATTATAGATGTTATAATAATAATTACTAATACGCATGCACATAATAACGTTCTAGGTAAGTATAGTATTAGTCTAGGTATTAGGCGTAGGCTAATTAATATAGCTATAACTAAAACTAAATCTAACTAAGCTATAATAAAAGCTATAGTAATTACTGCACTCTAATTATAAGAGGACGACACAGCTGCCTTAAACTCTAAGGCCTAGGGTAATATCTAAGCATTCTAGAGAGCCTATATATTAAGTGCAACTAGGAAGGTTAATTACTTAGCAAAACGTAGCTTCTAGACCTACTTACTGCATATAGGTAATAAGAAGTTTCTTATAGGTTATTTACCTTAGACTAATACTAGTACTAATACTACACAGAAGTACGCTAAATAGGTATACCCTAATATTATAACTATTATTAAAGAGTTAAAGACTTAGGCTTCCTAACTCTAGCAAGTAAGTATAGCGCAAATGTAGTAATAATTATAAACTAACTATAATACACAGAGTAAAATTATTATAGTAGCTAATAAACTATGCAGGGTAGAAACTAGATGCATGCTTAACATTAATAAAGAGTTAGGCCTGCTAATTCTACTATTCTAGATGCTATTTATAAGAAATAAACGCATTATAATAGGGCTAATTTATTAATGCTAACTTAATAGAAAGTTTATAGAATTAAGTATGTAGTTTATAAAAGATAGTATATTACTTAAACTCCCTTATTAGTATATGTCTACTACTATATAACTAATAGCCTGCGAATTCTACCTTAGATACTATAATATAGACAACTATAAGCACCTCCTAGACATAATAGTAGATAACAGGCTATTAATTCTAGTTAATATAGAATAGTAGATTAATCTTTAGGACCTTAGCATAAGTGCCTATAACTAGGATAATAGCAAAGTAGATAAGGCAGATAATATAGATAGCAAAGTAGATAAGGCAGATAATATAGATAGCAAAGTGTATAGGGCAGATAATATAGATAGCAAAGTAGATAAGACAGATAATATAGACCTTAATTAGAGTATTAGCCTAGGTATTAGGCTAAGGGTATTAGCCTAGGTATTAGGCAAAGGGTATTAGCCTAGGTATTAGGCAACAACACTAGGGATAGACCTTAAGAAGTAGTAGACCTTAGAACTTAATATTTAATAATATAGACTATAGACTACCCTCTTCTCTAGGCCTCTAACTCTGCATGCTTTGCAGCTGTAACTGCCTTTAATATATATGCCCTATTAATGCGCATTCTCCTATTCTTATTATATATAACTACATCCTTACGTAGATAAGGAAGTACTAGTACTTTTAAACTATTATTATTATTATCTTCCTTAGTAATATTACTTTTTCTAGCCTTTAACCTAGCCTTAGGTATCTAAGGAGTCTGTTTCTGCTATAGACTTTCTACCTAAGATAATAATTATTTCTTCCCTCTGCCCCTTTATAGTAAGGCCTTTAGCGTACTAGTATTATAGCTGTTGCTAGTAAGGTCTACCTTCTTTACTCCTACCTCCTCTACTCTATTATTATTAGTTTTAGTCTTAGTTTTAGTTTTGCTAACCTAGCTAGAAGGAGGTAGAAAATTATTAATATTAATAAACCTATTATTAGAACTATCCTCTGCCCTACCTGTATCCTTATTAGTAGTATTAACTACTAACTCTTTCCTACGCTTTGCAGCTACTGTAGGCCTTAGTATATAGGGCTAATTCTTAATATATAGGGAGATTAGTTCTTGCTTTATTATAGGCTTCTTCTTTACACTAGTAGGCTCCTTCCTTACACTAGTAGGCTCCTTCTTTATAGTACCTCTCTTAGGTTTAGTAGACTAGATAGTAAGGGGCAAGCCTATTATAAAGGCAGAGACCTTCTAAGTAGGTTATATTATACTTAGGTCTTATTCCTTATAGGTTATTAACTTAAAGAGTACTATAAAAGAGTATACCCCCTTTAAATCTCTCTAGAAGAGGCTTATTTTAAGTATCTTATATAATATTATATTATTAATAATTACCTTACTAATATACGTTAGTATAGCTCCCTCCTTTACCTAACATGCAAGCTTTATAGTACGTCCTTTTTAATTACCTAGACGTCTTAAGTCTACACCTCTAAGAAGAATATCCTAAATAAATAACTCCTTAAGCTTAATATAGCAGTCCTTAAGTATTATTTAGAATTTATTTATATAGGTATTAGTCTAAGTATTAGTCTACTAGTAGGATGTTAAAGTACTTACAACTCTTAGCGTAACTATTAAAGATAGGTAAACTATTATTTATAGGTAGAATCTATTCTATAGAGAAGCACTAGACATTAATCTTAGTCTATCTAGAGAATTAGCTAAGTAGCAGAATTACCTTTAAGATAGCTGTTTTAGTGCTAGCCTTTGCTACAGCCTTTTAGAGCATTTTGCGGGTTAGTAGTTAGCCTCTAATAGAGTAGTTAAGGGTATCTGCTACCTCTTAGCGTAAACTTAGTGCTGTTCTTGCTTAGTCTACTTTATATTTAGTAGGTGCTAGTTCTCTATCCTATCTGCTAGCCTAATTTTGTAAGGCTACACTATATACGCCTCTATAGTTAGCTAGTAGCATGCCTCTATAGTTAGCTAGTAGCACGCCTCTATAGTTAGATAGTAGAGATAAAAGGTCTATAGTTTCTATATTAGAAATAAGTCTACTAAGCCTCTTCTTAGGCTTTATAATACTATCCTAGTACTTATTATCCTAGCTATATATAGAATAGCGCTTATAAATAACGTTTATTCTACTATAAGGGAATAAGGTCCTAAGATAGATAGTAGTAAGTAGCATTACTGCAGAGGTGTTAGGTAAGGTATTAGTTAGGGTATTAGTTAGGGTATTAGTTAGGCAGGCAAGGATAGCTAGATAAAAGTTTAATGCTAAAGGGTTAGGCAGGTAAGGATAGCTAGATAAAAGTTTAATACTAGAGAAACTGTAATAAAGTACTTAAAGGAAAAATTTCTAGAGTATGTATTTTATCCCTGTCTAGCCTATTTACTAACCTTGCTTTAATAGGTTATTAGTCTTATTAAAAGCCTCTGCCTATATCTCTTTGTTTTTACCCTCTCTAAGATCTGCTGCAAGGTCTATTTTTTCTAATATTATATTAGGCAGCAGATCTAGGTTCTTATCTATAATAAAGTTAATCTTATTAGTACTAAGATATACCTTCTTAATTATAATATCCTCTTCTCTGTCCTCTTTAATGCTAGGCAGCTAAAATATAATATTAGACCTTACTATAAGGTAAACACTAGAGGTAATAATACTTACCTTCTATTTCTACACCCTAATAGGCTTAGGAAGTAATAAAAAAATAGGTCTCTCTCTAGTTTCTATATATTTAGTAATCCTTTTACGCATTTCTAGATAGATTTATATAAAAGGAGTATCCTAGTTATTTTAGTAGGCTATTACAGCGTTTTATAGGTTAAACCTAATCTTACCTAACTATATATTATACTATGTATATGTCTTTGCTAGGAGATACGCGTCTATGTCCTATTACTCTACTATATTCTAAACTTCTTTAAATACCTTATAGTCTATATTAATACCCTCTTGCATTATAGGTGGCTTAGGCGCATACTACAGTATACTAGGCTTCCTAATAATACTATTAGGCTAATTCTTCTATTTCTAAATCTTATAGGCGTTTTATATATTAATATACTCTAAAACCTTAGACTAGATAATATCTATATAGACTGTAAATATTATAATCTAGTCTGCAACCTTACTCTTTATAAACAGACCTTTATCTTATAGCCCTTTAAAGTATACCTGCAGATAGTTAGTAGCAGTATTAGTCTAGGTATTAGACCTGCTAAAAAGGTAAGAGAAAGGGTATTAGTCTAGTATTAGATAGCAGGATATGTGTGTGTAATTTAAAACATATACTTACTTACTATTAAAAGAGTAGTTCTTTTAAAATCTACTACTACTAAGACTTAATTTGCTAATTTGTAGTGCTAGTGCTATATAAGTAGCACTTGCTAAGCTCTTAGGTATTATCTTAAAATACGGCCCTACTAAGCTAGAGCTAGGACTAAGTAAGAATATATGTTTCTTTCCTGCAGTCTAAATAAATAAAGCGTAGGTATATACTAGTATTACTAACATAATATAAGTATTAATTACTAATACTAATAGTAGTATTACTAGATATGCTAATATATACCTACATAACCTTTTAGGAGTAGGTATTAATGCTAGCGTATATCTTAAACCTATATAGCTGCAGCTTAGAATAGCTATTAATTAACTACAGCTAGTTTAGACCTAGAATAATATACTCCCCTTTCCTTTATTAGGCGTCTCTATTACAGCGTTTAATAGCTTCTAGATTTATTTCCTTATATATCTAGTATAGTGCATCTCTTATAAAGATAAGTCCTTTCTACTTTACTTAGATATAAAGAAACTATTTACTAAGCCTATTAGCTACCCCTTATTATAGTATAGACTTAAGATACGTCCTAATAGCCTAGTCTATCCTCTTACATGCTTCTTGCCTATACTACCTCTAGACTATTCCTATTTCTTTTTATAGGCAACGTATTTTATACGTGTTAATAGATTACTAATTTTCTGCTTAAAACATGCGTACTATCTCTGCATCTGTAGCATTACTAATAAAATATATTTTAATAATCTAATATCTAATATAGAGTGCTACCTTAAGTAAGAGCCTTTTAAATATACCCTACTCCTTAAACTACTTGCAAATTATGCGTTCTAATAGCGCATATTAAAATTCTTAATTATAATGCGCTATTAGTTCTTAATACGTTGCGCCTTCTTTATAGTAGTAGGTTAGAAATTCTCTATAGGCCTCTAGATTAATTATAGGGCAACCTTTTATATATTAGAACACACATACAGACTAATATAGACTAATACTTTTCTTATAGACTAATACCTACCTATATTTACCTATAAATTTATAATATAAAGGAAAATTATTAGGTAGATGTACTATAATTAAGTTTAGGTGCGTAATTATTATATTTATTTATGTAATTTTAGGTTTTAATTTTCGTCGCTTGAGTTGTTGCTGATTTGAGCGCAACCGCCCACTGTAGTATGGGCGTTTGGGCGGTCACTCACCAGTCCACTGGGCACGACTTATCATTAACATGCAAAATACCGTATGTATGTAATAATTATTCGCTGCAGGACATCACATCAACTGGGCCATGTGGGCGCTGCCCTGTTTGTCACTAATGATGATAACAGCCACCGTTGGTTGTAGCCCGCCGAGTTGTGTCTGCGCCTACAAAGCGATAGGTGGATAGGTGGATAAGTAGACAGGCGGGCGACAGGCGACAGGCGGGCGACACACGACAGCCATGCAATTTATAGACCGCATCTTCACAGGGTCAAGAGTGTTACTACAAAGGTACATAGGTACTGTACATACATACTTAGCAGCGCCGCCTCTGGTTGCCCGCCTCTGGTTGCCCGCCTCTGGTTGCATGGCCCTGACCGGTCAGTGGCGCACAGGATTCAGGCTGCTGATGAGCAAGTTCAAGAGTAAAACAGTAGTATTGCCTCGATGGGTTATATTCGTCTTCTGACCAAGGATGAGCGTGTTGGTTATGTATAGAGTACAGTCAGTGACTGCGGCAGCTCATGCGTGCTTGGCCCCCAAAGTCTCGACGACCATACCCTTTGTACTGTACACCGGAAAGATCACAGGGCTTTGGAGCCCGTCATGCCTAGGAACACCATGCCACGAGCTGCATACTTTGGACAGCATGCACAAGTCACTGGTGATGCTCTCTTTGCTGCTTCTTTGCGCAACTTGTTCTCTAGCCAAGGTAAGCTCGAGCAACTGGCATGCAAGTGTATCGCTTCTTGGCGTCAGTCTTTTCAGACGCACAATCATTCGAGGGTGGAACCCATGCACGGGACAAAGCAAACCATTTACAGAAAAAGCAAACCATTCACAGAGAAGCTCGTTTACACTTGCAAAAGGAGAAGACCGAAGCCGAGGCACCTAGGCACCTATGTACACAGTAAGCACCTGGGCTCAAAATCAGAAATGGCCGTGTATCGTCCGGTGAAGCACCAGGACAGGGCTCCTGTCTTGATACACAAGGTTCTCGGCTCCGCCATGGCTTGGGGGTGATGCATGTGTACATACATGTACCAGGCTACGAGAACAGCCGGCGCGAATGCTAGTTGCCGCAGCCATGTGGTTGATATCCACAATGAAACCACAACTTGTTGCCGTCGCAGATCTAATATATAGATATGTATAGCAACATCTAGGTAGACGTACACAGTAACGTTTGTACACCTTGTATGGGAGACGATACCCCATACAATAATTCGGACCGTGATACATTTCTTCTACATACGGTCATGTACGTGGTTGTCTCAAAAAGGACTAAGCCTGAAATGGGATTAGCATACTATCACAAGCACACGCCCGTTTGCTGTACATGTTAGATAACAAAGGGCATGTTGTAACTGAAGGTTACCCGAGGAATATGTAAATAGAATAAATGCTGAGAGGGAAGACGAGGAAAGTTATAAAAAAAGACACGGGAAGACACGGGATGGTCAAAAAGATGATATTGACAGAGACGGAAATGGGGAAATGGGGAAATGGGGAAATGACGAAATGGCATTGATGAAAAGAAACCCCTGACGGGATGGGGGGAGATAATACAACATTATTAGTACTGTATTACTGTGTACAGTAGAGATGACCTCCACGCGTACGCCAAGATAACACTTGTCCTTGCCAAGCCTTTCCACACTCCAAAGGGGAAGTGCACACTTCCGCCACACTGCCCATCAGCGGGGGTAAGGGGCGGGAGCGGGCCAATCAGTATGCGTCAACCGCCTGAAAGAAAGGCGTACAAAGCCATGTACACACTACACAGTCTACACAGTACATATGTACTACATGTAATTAAATAATTATTACATACATACTATGAATTTAGCCTTCTGTTAGGCCATGTCCATGTCTCGCCATGACACGGGCTAGCGGCTCGTCAAGCTCCGTCACTGTAACTTTCCCCTCCCCCAGAGAAGTTGATCCTTTTCCAGCTCGCCCCAAAACCGTGGCTCCGTGGCTCCGTGGCTCTCAGCGCTGAGCGCCGACGACCGAACCTCCTGCTAATCCGCTTGGCGGCCAACCGTATACCCGAGTTTAGGGATGCCGGCATGTCAGCGGGTAGGGTTACGACCGTATTGTCCAACGACTAGCTTGCTGCTCTCTCGCTCATCGCCATCTCTTTTTCTCTTTCTCTCTCTCTCCGCCTCTCTCTCTCTCTCTCTCTCTCTCTATTTCGCTCTCGCTCTCACTCTCCCTCTCCCTCTCCCTCTCCCTACAACAAACCTCCTTTCCTGCTCACTCGCCCGCCCTCCACCCACCTCCCTCCTCTCTGCCATCGCTGTTTTAGTCCCTCGTCTGCAGCCCCCCTCCCCCCACGTCTTCCGTTCCATGGTTGTCTGTAGCATTTGACGCAGGGCAATGCCTATGACAACTATACTCAATTAAATACCAAAAAACCCCCCAGCTTTCCGATATCTGAACACTCCACGTTCCGCACCAGTACCCTCGTACTTTTTACGCTCTTTACAATGGCTCCCCGAGATGCCAACTGGATTGATGTGAGTAGCCCCAGACTCCACGCCTCATGCCTCACGCCTCGCGCCTCGTCTTCACACCGTGTAACACGGTGCTAACGCCTTTTCTCTATATAGGGCCTTCGAGGCGTGGCTTCTTTCATGGTGGTGTGTGGCCACCTGTGTACCGCCTTCGTACCATGGCTACACGCGCCTGCCCACGATCCCAAAACCGCACCGCACATTTTCCAACTTCCCTTCTTCCGCCTCGCCGTGGGCGGTCGCAGCGCCGTCGCCCTCTTTTTCCTCATAACGGGCTACGTGAATGCAATTGGGCCCATTGGAAAGTCGCGTTCGGGCAATACGGACGCTGCCTTCAATGGCATCGCTCGTAGCGCCCTCGCTCGGTCCGGAAGACTAATTCTCCCCACAATGATCGCCACCATACTCAGCTGGTTTCTCGCCCAGACCAACGCCTACCACATGACCAAGCACGTAGACTCGACGTGGATTCGTCAGGGCTGGCACAGACAGGAGCCCACCATGTGGATGGCGTTCAAGTCGCTATTCCGAGCCGAGGTGGAAACGTGGACAATTGGCTGGGACGACTACGATGGGACGCAATGGACGTTGCACCTGTTTCTCGAGGGGAGCATGCTGGTGTACATGACCATGTTCGCCACTGTCTTGGTCAAGCCCAAGGCGAGGTTCTTGATTTATGCCGTACTATACCTCTACTTTTGGCAACTCGGCGAGGGTAAGGAGATATCTCTGCAGTACAGACAGAATGCGCGTGCTAACAAGCCAAGGTCTTGCCATCGGCGCACTGAAGGGATTGAACATCGTCTTCGGCATGTTCGTGGCCGAGTTGCACAACCATTACAAGGACTCGGCAACTTCGGTTCTTCCCGCCCCTATGCCCGCTGTCATGATTATCGTCGGCATGTTCATGGCTGGCTATCCCCAGGACGCTGCGCAGAATGCTCGTTGGTCGCATACCATGCAAAAGTTCATGCACTCGATCACGGCTAACAATTCCGACGTTCGGCGGTACTGGGACCATCTCGGCGCTTCAACCGTTCTCCTGGGAATATTCTTCTCCCGCAATGCACGTCGAGTGCTTACCTCTCCCATCTTCAACTTTGTCGGCCGTGTTAGTTTCCCCGTCTATCTCATGCACAACACCATGATCAAGACGGTCCTCACCTGGATGGTCTATCTGCCGTCGGCCATGAATCCTCCAAGGAATGAGAAGGGAGAGCAACAGGATCTGCAGCGCGGCTCAACGCTACACATCTTCATAGCCATTGCTCTGTTCTACTACATTTTATATCGTGCTGCAGCACTCTGGATTCAACACGTCGATCCAGTATGCGCCAAGCTTGTCAACATGTTCACAAAGTGGGCATACGGCGAAACACAACCGGCGCACAGCGGCCCCATCCTCCGCAGCAACGGAACCATGGAGAAGACGGTTCTTCCGGCATAAAGCTGTCGGCTCTTTTTTGGCTGCTTTTCACATCATCTTTGATCGTTTCTTGGCGTATTGCTTGGAGCCCTCCGCCCAGGCTTGCCTCTCAAATACTACATTCACCTACAATTTTGGTCTCACTCTGCATAGCCTGAAGCGTTCAATGCGAGCTTGCGTCCCGATACCCTGAGAGCAATTGACTTTTTTTTTTCGCAATATAGGAATGGATGGATGGATGGTGACATTTCAGCATTTTCGTATATACTAAGTAAGAAAGGGGAATGGAATCTTGGATCTAACGGAGATGGTCGTTTCCACATCGGAACGTCGAGAGGCAGAGAGAAAGAACAGATATACCCGGCGTCTAATCCAGGCGTATGGACTTTTATTTTTTTGCAAGTTATAGCTCTGGTCTGGTCAATCATGAGCCAGGAAAAAAGGACCCGAGGAGTAACAAGTAGACGGTGGACCAATCAACTACCATACAAAGCTACCGTTTTCTGGACCGTGTTGTGAAGCACGACGACTACATGGCACATGGAAATATGCTCTGCAATCGTCGCAGCCCTCGAGGTATTGTCCCACGCGCAATCCTACAAGCATTGCCTTCCCCGACGAACCAGCTCTCAAAAGCCAATCAGTCACCTGCGGCTTTACTTTAAAGAGTCGCGTCACAATATTACGATCGAGGAAGCACTCGTGATTGATCAAAAAAGTAATGCGGGTAGCGGAATTGAAAGAAGAATGAAAGGATGAAAGAATGAAAGAAAAAGGGGGACATTCGAGTGCAGTGCAACTTGATCTAACCTCTGGTTGTCTGGTTGTCTGGTTGTCTAGCAGAGGTTTTTTTTATATCATTTCAACACGACATTTCACCTCTTCCTCTCGAGCACAATTTCGCCCATCTTCTGTGTAATTAGTGTATGTAATTATATAGAGTCGTGGGTGGTGCAGAATAACAATAACACATAGACAAATAGATAAATAGATGAATAGATAGACAAATAGATGAATAGATAAATAATTCTACCATGTAGGAAGGAATACACACGAGGAGAGAGAGAGATATCATACATGCTCATATGAATGCAAGTTTTTGATACGTATTCAAAGGAGCATGAAATAAATAAACGGAATTAGCGTGAGAAGGAAAGATACATGTAATGATGAAAAAAAAACCAGATCGAAGATGAAGATGAAGAAAGAAGAAGAAAAAACACTGAGCACAATGATGATGATGATGATGATGATGATGATGATGACGATGATGAGAATGGACCAGTGATGGGTTCTTTTAAGAAAGAGAGAGAGAGAGAGAGAGAGAGAGACAACGAGTGTATGTATGTACGTAGTCGGTCAAGATTGTACCAATTAAATTACCTGCAGACGTGGAGGGAAGACGGGGGGGAAGACGGGGGGAAGACGGGGGGGAAGACGGGGGGGAAGGAAGGTGGGAAGGAAGGAAGGAAGGTGGGAAGGAAGGAAGGAAGGGGGAGGTGAAGGTGGTGTTACACAGTGTTACATGGCGATAGCACATACATACATTTATCTATCTATTCATCCATCTATCTCAAGTTGTACATACATACATGCATGCATGCATATCTAATCTGTATATATATATATATATATATATAGGAAACGGAACGGAACGGAACGGAATAGGATGATTGATATGCATTGCATTGCATTGCGTTGGGGTTGCGTTGCATTTGCCGCACAAAGCGACGTCCTCGAATCGATGGGAACGATAAATGGCAGCTCGATATTCTGCTTTTCGAGACGATTGGTTGCCGCCGAGGTAATTAGTTAATTAACCATGGAGATGCAGCTTGTCCATTCCATTCCCGGACGGA
Source organism: Pleomassaria siparia CBS 279.74 (assembly GCA_010093715.1). NCBI lineage: Eukaryota > Fungi > Ascomycota > Dothideomycetes > Pleosporales > Pleomassariaceae > Pleomassaria > Pleomassaria siparia. Next base: position 1,260,478 of record MU005767.1, on the reverse strand, counting down.
AAGGATAGATACGAAGAGTGAGTGAGTGTGGAGAGAAAGAGAGAGAGAGAGAGAGAGAGAGAGAGAGGGTGTTTATTTATTTATTTGTTTATTTGTTTGTTAGTGATTGATTAATTAACGCATGGCTGAGGGTGTGTGTGTACATATATATATATATATATGTACAGTACGTATAATTAGCTGTTAGGAAATCGTGTTTCATGTAGAGCTGCGAGGTCTCTCGTCCGTTCTTGTGAGAATCTTCGTCTTGTGTGCTTCCATGGTGTATGTTGTATGCACGGCTTGATCAGGGGGAATGCGTCCGTTTCGTTGGATAAGGAGGGTCCGGACAGTCATATCGAGCGAGGGCTCGAGGATGGATGGAAGCTTTGGATGTGGTAAGATCGCAGTCACGTGAGAGGGAGAGAGAGAGGGAGAGAGAAAGGGGGTTTGCTGGATGACCGAAACCGAAAAGAGGATAAAAATGGTAAGTATATACTACTACTACTATAATACTCTCCATGGACATGTATGCTGATTGGGGTATCTCCTCTAAGTCTATAGGTGTATCAATTAATTCATGCCAGGCATGCATGCGATCGCGATCGCCGCCAAAAAAAAAGAAGAAAAAATACATGTAGAAATCCCCCCTTCTAAACTGTTGTAATCCCCTCCCTCCTTTGACACCAAAGAAGAAGAAAGAAGAATAAAAAGCAAGAAATCATATAACGCCCCCGTGGTGGCTTGCGCCGGAAACCTCCTGATTGCTCCGCTTAGGTGACTAGGTTTGTAAATTCGCTAATGCTTCTGATGATATGCCGCTATGCTTTTTGCAAGAATTTTTTTTCGGATGTGATTTGTTGTAGATTTGGCGATTATGGTATGTCATAGTCGCCGAGAATATCTTCTGGGTCTTCGGGAGGAAGCATGTCGATTGTATCGGTTGTGCGCGGACCAATGTAAGTTCTGAGAATTGCGTGTTAGCAAATGTGGCAGTGATTGGGTAGGTACAACAGGGTACTCACTTCCTTGCTCCAGCATACCACCAGATCATGCTGAAGCACCCAATGAATGCGGCGACAACGATTGCATAGTTCATATTGATGAAAGTCACCGGCTTGACTGTCGGGAAAAACAAGACGACGCTGATAAAGCATACCCATGTGACTGCGACGGTGTTGACCGGTTTGCTCCATCTACCCATGGTGAAGGGACCGGGATGGAAGACGACGCGACCTTCGTACCACCTGTGTGCAATGATGACGGCAATGTAGCTGATGTCGAGTGCAGGCGCAGTGATGTTGAAGATGGCGACGATGGTCAGGGTGCTGCCGATGCCGATAAGGTCGAGACAGCTGCAGAAGGCTACGACGAGCCAGACTGCATTGACCGGTGTATTCGAGAGGGAGTTGACCTTGCTCCAGAATCTGCATCATGTTTATTAGCCTTGCTGAACGGTGAGGGGGGGGGGATCCAATGCACCCAACTTACTCTGAAAATGGGAATGCGGCGTCACGCGAAAAGGCCCAGGCCATCCTGGCATTTGCTAGCATGGCAGAGCAACCGGTGAAGAACTGGACCAAGATGACGAAGAACCACATGATTGTGCCACCCGTCTTGCCGCCAGCGTTGAAGAATATCTGCGCGACGGGCAGTCCGGAGGGAGTGCCCAGGATGCCTTCCACGTCTGACATGCAGAAGCAGAACGTGACAGTCAGCATCCAACCGACGACACCGGAAATGAGGATTGCGCTTCTAATGGCGACAGGGCCTCGGATGGCGGCATCGTGCGTCTCTTCCGACATGCTGTGTAACCCGGTTAGATTGGCCGACTGGCGACATGTTGGGGTGACTTACTGGGTGGTGCCGTCATAATCCGTCATTGTCCATGCAACAGAGAGAAACCTGACGGGGTTAGAAATATCACCTGTGAGAGAGCTAGCTAGATCAGAGGAACACACCCAAGGAGAAAGGAGAAACCTTTGCTACCCCAGCCCGAACCGTCCGTGACGTTGGTGAAGACCCATTTCGCACTCTGCTTATCCGGCGTGAGAACTAAAAGGGCGATACAGATGCAGATTGATGCAATGACTAGTGAATTGTTCAGTGGTAAAGACGGCCGTCTCGATTTGAATAAATACTAACTGTTGATGGGAGCGAACCACAAGATGATCCTGTGCAACCACTCTGTTGGGAAAGAGCAAATGGTTCCGAATAAGCATAAAATGAGAATGGCGAGCAAGACGGTCTGTAATGCGGTACTAGAGAATGGTGTTGGAGTCAGGTGGAATGCTCTGTTGAAGATAGAGAGTATGGAAATCTTACGGGGTAAAGGATGGCACTCCATCAGTCAAGGTAGAGTGCATGACGGCCGTGGCGAGAATCATCTGAGAGATTGTGTAGGCAAGACTCGCAACACCGGCAGCCTGTCCAAGGAAATTGCACCAGCCAATAATCCAGGCCCATGCGGCGACGTGCTCTGGAGGAACCACGTGCTTTGTGACATAATACATGCCTCCGGCTGTGGGATATGCGCTTACTAGTTCCGCCACTGAAGCGGTCAGTATGGAGAAGAAAGAAAAATTGGTCTTGTTGTTGCGCAACCTACCTGAGCTTGCTATACAATATGCCATGATGCTGCCAATGAACCATGCCCACACTGCCGTTGCTGGGCCTCCAGCGCTGATGGGGCTGCCAAAAGTCGCCGGAACTGAGCCGAGTACTCCGAGAATAGAAATGGCATATGAGACTGTGGACCATCTCGAGAAATGTCGTTGTAGCACCTTAATAGAGATCAATTTTCGGGGCCAATTCGTAAATGGATGTTATCGATCAATGGCTTACAGGTGTGTAGCCTATGCGCACAAGTAGGCGATCGTCATCGTCTTGAATAGTTGCCATGACGTGTTGGTTGTGTTGATGAGTCGACGTCTCGGCGGCTTTTGAGGGGTTTGTGAGGGATGGCTGTATTGAATTACTGTGCACTTGTCGATCGCTTGGCACTGAGCCCTTCTTGGAGTCTGAAGCGGTAGCATCCATGGTCAATAATGTTCAACCCAACATGGATGGGACAAAAGAAAGAAGAAAAAAGAAAAAAGAAAAAAGAAAAAAGCAGAATTGCCAGGCGACCAAATGTTGTAAATTAGGAGATAGCCGTTAGTGGGGCTTAAGCGGAGAAGGACGAAAGGGATTGACGTTGGTAGCGTCGGCGTCAAGACCTGAGACGTGCTGATCAAAAAGGTAGTAAGGTTTCAAAGGGAAATGGACGAGGAGAAAAAGAGGGAGGGGACAGCGGATATGTAATTTTTGATAATGTCATAGCTGATTGGGACCCTGCCAATGTCCACCAGCAGCACAAGCCCTTACCGTAGTTACAATTTACAACAACCCAACTGACTTCTGACCATCCGAGACAGGGCACCTGGGGGTAAATGAGCAGCTCTAGGCCATGATTGACACGTGCCACGGCATCATACTGGGGATTGAGCGAGTGAAACGGTCAATTGAAGTGGGGTTGGGGAGTGGCAGCAAATGAATGCGGTCGGAGAGGAGTCGGGGGAGAGAAGGACGAAATGGTGGTGAAAGAAGGGCGTGGTGCGACTGGACGCAAGGCCATTTGTGGGATGACAGGAAGATCGGCTGGAGAGAAGCACGTTGCTATGCAGGAAAAAGCCGGTCGGCGAACCGCATTGATGGGTCAAGAAGATGGATGTGCCAGGGGACCAGGAGACCAGGGGACCAGGGGGGAGGTGACAGATAGACAGTTAGATGGGCAGACGATCTTACTGGCAAGCTCATATGTTTTCCAGTACATGTAAGACAGTCAGTCAGTCAGTCAGTCAGTCAGATAGACGGACAGACAGACAGACAGACAGACAGACAGCCTCAAAAACCCGCCATCGAGATGCATGTATTTACAAAGGTTATTTAATTCGCTGTATTTAATTCCTTCTAAAACTCTTGGCAAGCCAGCCCATAAGCCCATAAGCCCGTAGGCCCCCAACGAGGCACGCCTACATAGATAGATACATGATTAGTGTGGTTAGTAAAAAAAACAAGGAAATAAGAAACGTCTAGAAGCCGTACTTTGTCTATTACCAGCCGTACGTACATGTACATACATGTACATATCCAAGTATATATGTACCTAACCAGGGGATATATTTTAAGAAGTTAGTCCGTCGCGGGTTATCGTCATCCCCCGTTTCATCTGGGACGAGGGGAGTTTTTTCTTTCTTCTTCTTCTTCTTCTTCTTCTTCTTCTTCTTGAAGCATCAAACAATGTTGATTGTATCATGACTGCACGCGTAACCAGGCCAATGTATGTGCAGTGTATTATCTATCATCATCCCATCACCCATTATCACAGCGACTCGTTCAGATTGATCAGATGCCCATCGTCGTCGTGCTTCTTTGCCGCGGTATGGCTGCGTCGGAAGCCAGCGGTAGGGCCCTCCCTCCCTTGCTTGCAGACGCAGACCTTTTCTCTCCTTCAGGCGGTGTGGTAGCAGAGTTTTGATTGGCCTTGACCAAGAGGTCACACACCTCTCGGAGCCTGTCCGCACTAACATACTACATACATAATACTACTCTACCCTTTTGTATGAGTAGTATTATTAGTATCATTGCTATCATTGCTGTCATTGGTATCTCTGGCCTCAAGCCCAAAACGCGCCCAGCCAGCCAGCGTACAAACAACTCATCGCGGTTGTTACCATATCATCGCATCGGCTTATCGCATAATCACGCGGCCATGTCCAAGCACGTATGTATGTACATACATACGTACATACGTACATACGTACATGGTAGAACAAGCGAGCCAGCACGACCAACAGACAACCTACCTCACCGCATGGAAGACAGGCAATGCATGTACTGCCGCGTATGCGAACGGTCAATGCGATACTACCTTTGTATACTCGTACATACATGTGTACATATACACCACATTTTGGTGGTTACTTTTTCCTTGCCATTCTGCTGGGTCCTTGTGTATCGTGGGTTGTGCCCTACGTCTGCACGTATGTCTGCACGTCTGTCTGCACGTCTGTCTGCACGTCTGATTTGGGACCAAAACGTCTTTGCCGAGCCAGAAGTTCAAAAAGCCCCCCAATACATATATATGTACATATGTCATAGAGTAGCTCCCATGCTTAGGCATACATAAGCGGTCCCATTCGCGATTGGACGCCCCAATCCCAAGTCAACAACATGCACCAAGTCATATGACTGCTGCTGTCCCTTCTTTAACGTCTGTGCAACAAGTGCGTACGTACTAATCATATGACTGCCGCCCCTTCTTTAACGTCAACAAGTGCACACACTAATCAATCATCTACTGTCTATGTACATATGTACAGCTGTACATATACATACATACATACGTACAAACCCTAACCCGCGGTTCCAAGCCCGTGGAAGAAAAACCAAAAATCTTCCGTCCACTCTGGTTCGTCTGGCAATCTTGATAATGCACCTCGTACAGTAGTAAGTATTAGCTACATAATTAGTACTACTACCCTTGCCTTGTAGTCTTGTCTTTGGCAGCAGCCGCCGCCTTTCCAAACCAAAGAGCGGTGGACCCTTCTGCGGCTATTCTGTCCGTCTCGGCCGCGTCCGTCATTTTCATCCTGGTGCCAGTGGCGGTCGAGTTGAACATCCGCATTCACCTTCTAGTTCGAGCTTTGAAGCCCTTTCCATGCAAAGTCCCCCTCCCATGCACACACACACATACACCATGTTTCGTATCATCATCTACATGTAGTCATATTGAATATTCTTGACACGCACCCACGCACCCACCCAACGACAACGACGACGACGACGACATGTCGGGCAAGATCTGCGCTACTTACTACCTACCATACCTACGTATGTACGTATGTATGCTCCCCAAGCACGCAAATGTACCTACCACCCTGTTGCGGCCCCCACCCCACCTTTTCTTTTCTTTTCTTCTCTTTTCTTCTCTTTTCTTCTCTCTCTCTCTCTCTCCCTCCGTCGAAGGAATATTACCAGATGGACAATATTTTTTAAGATATCTAGGAAGGGCGAAGCCAGCGACGACAAGGCTGACTGGTATATTTGGTGATATAATAACTAGGAAATTG
>MU005767.1:1203454-1253971 GCA_010093715.1 Pleomassaria siparia CBS 279.74 | reverse complement strand
CACCCCTGTAATCTGCCAGCCATGAGATACTGTATGTACATGTTCATCTCCACCCGCCGTAGTGGTGATTAACATGGGGGACAAGTTTCAGTTTAAAAAACCAAACATCCAGCTACAAGTTCTCCATATCTACGTCGTATGTATGTACAGAATACGTCTGCCGACTCTGATTGCTAACAATTGAACAACTACGCCATAGGTGCGGGGAAGCCATTCCGTCATCTCACGCAGTCTACCAAGCAGAACATGGGGCGACCAAACACCTTCAACCACACTCTGATCATCACGCCCACAAGATCCCCGTTACTCAACTTCACGTGAAAAGGTAATCATATTGCACGTGCTGCCCTGATGCCGTGCTTACCGTGCTCCGAGGAGAAACACGTACACCAAGAGCGTCACTTCACACACGCTGGGAAGGATATCGTCATATCATTCATCTATGTAATGGAGTAGCTGCCGATCTGGGGGGGAATCATTTACCATTATACCGTCGTCCATCCACCTAACCGTGTCATCACCAAATCAACGCCTGTTCCCTGTACATAAATCACCAACTTGGACCGTTGATAAAAAGAATCCCGACCACTCCAATCAGAGAGTCGAGAAAAATAATATCAATAAGGGCTGTTCACTATGTCGTTGCGGCCCAGATAGCTACTACCCCTGGCACCGCCTCGACGAACCGCACCAACTCTCGATGGCGTAGCAATGCTGTCGCGAGTCGGTCGTTGCAACGCTCGCTTTGCCACCATGTCCACCTCATTCGGGAGAGCAACAATGAGATTCTTGTCTGACCCAAACTTGAAATTATCCGCCTTAACCTCTTCCGCGTATCGCTTGATGTTGTATGGATCTTTGCGATTCGCCAAGATCTTCTTCATGCTCCAAGTGACAATGAAAGGTCCAGTTGCCGTGATGATGGTAGTCTCCTTGTCATCCGGAGACATGTTGAATCGAGCTGGCGTAAACGATATCGGCACCTTGGTCTCGTGCTGGAACTGGGCAACGTGGCTTGGAGTGAGGGCGAGACGCTTGGGAATTGGCTTATCATCCTTCGCGAAAGCCTTGTCAAAGCCCAGCTTTCCGTCGTTCTTCCCGCCCTTCTGTAGTGCATCGATGAGAAGTAGATATGTCCGCGTAGTGGCCAAGACCCATCTACCATCCGCAGACACGTCCATTCCAATAATGGGATCACCAAGCGCCGGGATAAGAGTCTTGGCGTTGATACCCAGCCTGTCGAAAAGTCGTATGTCGCCTTTCTCCGAAGCAACAGCAATCTGTCCCTTCTCGGTTGTGGCCGCAGCTGAGAAAGCGTTCTTTGTGACGTATTGCTTGAGTTGATCATCAACGAGCTTGTTGCCAGATAGACGAGGGTCGATGCGATATAAAGCATTGCCAGAGAGACCCAAGAAGGTCTGTTCGCCGCTCATTTGAGCAAATTTCTGCCACGAGATTAGTATATACTTCTTGGCAGATACAAGGAATGAGACCTACCTTCTCTGGTGCGAACACTTTCACAGGGATGTCATCGTGTACATTCCATTCATCCACCACTTTTCCTGTTTCCAAATCCATACGATACAAAGCGTTGGGATTGTCTGAATTTTGCAGAATCATGTTCGCGTCTTCGGCGTGAAGCATGACCTTGCTGGGGTTAAAAGCTTTGCCACCCGGAGTCTTGACATTCGAGATGGTGGTTGAGAATTGGAGTTGGTTGTCGTCCGTGTGCTTGAAAACACCAATCTTGTTGCCGCGTACGACAAAAGATCTGTCGTGCTTGTAACCAACCGCAAGTTGAGAGTTGACACCACCATCCTGTTCGTCGACATCTACGTCGTCTTCGGATTCATCATCGTCGTATCGTTCGCTCCTCTGATAATCGTCTGCATCTTCATAATCTTCTTCTTCCTCCTCCTCTTCCTCCTCTTCCTCCTCCTCTTCTTCGGGTGCGTCTTCCATGGCGAGGTCTTGGAAAGCCTCCATCACATACTCGCGCTCGATATCCTTTGCCTTGCCCCATTTCGTCTTGTTAGAGCGCTCCCATTGAGCTTGCATGATACCGGTTTGGAAGTGCTCCAGGTCCTCCTGTTCCTTGAAGCGAATGAGCCATGAGTAGGCAGAACCATCGTCCAAGTAGTGATTGAAGATGAAGGATTTGTATTCGTAGTTGAATACAGGATTGATGTCCTCAAAGATGGGCTGTCCCAGCCACTCGCGCTCCTCCCCAACTACGTGTAGCCAATATTCCCAATTGCCAATCTCCGTAACCGTAGCATGAATTTTCGGATCCTGTAAAACAAAGGTGCCCGTCGGGAAATCAAACAGATGGAGTTCAGCATCCGCTTCTGCGAGAGTTCCCAATGAATCTGGCTGCGCAGCGGATGGTGGTGCAGCGGTAGGGATCTCCGTCGCCTGAGGGACTGGAGCCTTACCTGCTGCCTTTTTTGCCATGTTCGCTTTGGTAGTATTGGGAAAGAAATTGGCAGCGTCGGGGGCCGAGGTAACGATCGGAGACCTGATCGTGGGGCTGGTAACGGGACTTGCTTGTGGTATAGGTTCTTCGAAGTAGGACAGTGCCTCAAGATCTTCCTCGGTCGCGTTGTCGTGGCTTTTCCGATATTTCCGCTCGTATTGGCACTGGAGGGCAACACGCTCAAAAAGGAGAGCTGTCTCTGGCTTTACCGACGCGTCAGAGACAAATTCCCAAAGATCGTCGACGTCGCCACTGAGGTCGCGCCACGCGAAGATCTTCTCGCCGGTTGAGCGAACGTCTGTGCGGAACTGTAGGCCCTCGTCTAGGAGGAATGTCTTCTCGTCCTTATCACCGCCTAGACCGTCGATGCCTCCGTCTTCACCTGCTTCTTCGGCTAGAAGATCTTCTTCGCCTTCTTCGTATGCGCGCTGGATGACGAGCTGGTACTGGAATTCTTGCCCGGTTCGGCGGATCGTAGCAGCCGCGTCTTTGAAGATGAGTTCCGAATAACCCTTCACACTGCGGGGACGGACTAGGTATAGCTGGCCTTGGGAGATGTCGACGATGGATTCCTTGGAAGTGTCCCCAAAGACAAGCTTGTTAACTAGGCACGGTTAACTATTTTGTGTCAATAGCGGGGGAGGGGCAATCATGCTATTTTTGAGGAGCCACGACATCTGAAACGATGTGGCTTGGTGGTGGCCGAGTGTAAAGCTGACTGGAAGGGTTGGGTGATATTCAAGCGTCGAAAATCGCACGTGTGGCGCCCATAAAGTGAGGGAATGGTGCAAGCAGCAAGCAGCAAACAGGCGCTGGAGCGACGAGGGAGATGTTCGTCATATGCCTAGCTCGCTTAGATCCCTGCCAATGTGGCGTATGCGACACGTGACCTCATTAGCCACCTGAAATTCGAAAGACACTAGAAGACTCCCTTGATATTTTGATGGCAGGGTAAGTAAAGAGATGTTGGAAACGCGCACCGGTCTACGTCCATGGCATATATAACCGTATGTATATTTCTCACTGAACACGAACGCCACTTGATGTGGCCATCACAAATTCGCTAGTGCGGTAGCGGGATGCATTGGACAGGTCTGGATGGTTGAGTTGTGAAAGAATAAGTCTCCAAGGCCTGACAGTGCTGATATCGGTAAGAATGAAGGAGAACAGGAATAGATCGGAAGCCTAGCTCAAAGAACAGATGGTTGTCTCTTCAGTATCTCTACTACCGTGTTGCTGCCGCTACCACTGTCCAGCGCGTCTATCTGTGGTCCAAGGGCAGTACTGGTGAAGTAGTTGCCCTCCGCCTTCTGTGGAATAGGCAGCACAGTCTCACTGGAGCACATGGGCAATATCGAGTTAAAAGGTGTCTAGCCTCGACGCGGCGAATCCCAAACGTTGCTCGAGCTCAGTTTTGAGTCGTATAAAGATTTGCTTCTCGTTCCTTCAAGGTACTCCGGAGTGGTAATCAGTTCACTACTGCAGCCCGAGACGGGACTCCATCACTCAGCCGTTGTGGCAGATATGCGTCTAGTTTTCGAAAGTTCGAAAAGGTAGGAGAACAGGCATCCAATGATTGGCGTTGAGCTACTTCGTGAAGAGAGCAAGACTTCTGCATTGTGCGGCAGTGATTGAGAAGTCTTGTGAGGGTTGGATTGCGACCGACGAAGCGACGGAATAACCCGCACTCAGTAGCTTGAAGGATGAGGTTTTCCCGAGCTTTAGCCTTCAGGTGATGATTTCTTTGATCACCGGTGGTTGTCATGTGAACGTGGGCGTAATCACGCTATACCAAAGAAAGCCGCAGATGCCTGCGAGGGGCCCCATAGCCATCATTTTCATCCATCTTCAACCAGTCAGTTGCCTCGCTCATGACCCTATCTTGCGCTCTCTCATTGTCAACATCTGACGAGTCTTGTGGATGACGATCGTCGACCATAATGCCAGCACCGCCTTCTATAGGGCGTTCAAAGAGCAACTAGAGGTGTGGAGAAAGGTACTCCGAATCGAGCGCTTGTGTTGGCACGATCGTGACGTCCAATATAGGCTTCGGCACCTGGGTCAGTCGGGGCGTAAATAGAGGTTGAGATGAAGGCATTTGGAAGAAGTTTGGCGCTCAAGCCTTGAAGGAAGTTATAGGATATGAAGGGGGGCCGAAGATCTTGAGGATCTTGAGGATCTTGAGGATCTTGAGGATGTGAAAGGAAGAAGTGAAAGTAAGAGATATCCAGGGCTGGCCGCCAGCACGATTGAAAATGTGGAGTGAGATCTGTGGAAGGTATGACGGGAAATTGCGGAAGTAACACTGCTACATACAGTAAACGACAGTAGAGTCTTTCTTGATCATTTTGCCCACTGCCTGTATTTACTTCTGGAGCAACAATGATAGTACATTCCCGCTCGATATCCGCCCGTGGTTCAAAGCATAGCTATCCAGACCAAGGGCTCCGAAGTCTGGAAGGTGACAATAAGCTACATCAAATTCGTGAAGGTGTCAAGTAAGGTTTGAGGAAGTGTGTCAAATCCCTCTGCACTTTGTCCGCTTTTCAATGCTGGCTGGTAAATTCGTACATGGTCAGTTTCTGCTGGATATCAAATTGCTTCTTTTTCGGAGCCCTCCACTGTAGCGCTTTCCATCACGATATGGGTCCCATTGGGTGTTTTGGATATGGCCAGCATCGATTTCTCCCCTCGCTTGGCATTGGCCTGATTCAATTTTGCGAGGAAACCGGTTGGGGCAGAGCGTATCGGCTCTACATGAGTCTCTTCCACTTCCACAACAGTTTGAACGTCCTCGGACACACCCATAACATTTACTGCGGCCTCCTCGTTGCTTTGTGTTTGCATAGAAAGCTCGTCACGAGGTCGGAGCACCGCCACGTTGGCTGTCAATTTCGCAGAGCTCGTGGCGAGAAGGTCTACTGCCGGCAAAGATCGAAGAGGCCGAGTAGGTAATTCGGTTTCTGCGCAGGGTTTGACGAAGAAAAGGTCGGTTCCGATTGTTGAGGCCCACTTGCAGCTGAGCAACTGGTCGTTGTACATGATGAGAGGGTTCGGGGTATGGAGGCCGGTGATGTGCATCTCGCCCACCGCAGAGAGCTGTCGACCGTTTGTGGAATCCTCTGCGCTGTCGGCAAAGTCTTGTCGCGCGACGTTGAGAGCACGCAGTCTGCTTTGCAATTTTGTGGGATTGCCGTATCGCTGTCCACTTCTGACATTGAGAGAACCTGCTGCGGGGGTATTGGAGAGATCCAGGGTGATGTAAAAGTCTTCAGTCTCGGTGTCAGCATACTCGTATTCCCACTCTTCCTCGTCGGTACCCGCCATGGTTGAGGAGGTTGTCAAGAGGCACGAAGTCTGGTCATGGAGAGGCGCTGCTGTGGGCGATACTCAATTAGGGCCTTGGCGCTGTCAGTCAAGCCAGTGCAGTCCACATATTTCATCTCTCGTGTGAGCCTGACGATGCTGCATGGGATGTGAGCCGAAAACGAAGACATTCACAAAACTTGGGGAGATCGGCTGCAAGCGGGTCGGCACAGACCCTACTGTGTATACGTTATCGATTAGCTCCGTCGGGCCTAGCTGCGACGTCACGTTTCGAGCTCCAGCTCATTCACGACGATGCTGAGGCGAGGATCCCAACCTCAACTTCAACACGCAGCTCAGGCCGAGGAAACCTTGGCCCACAACATCTTGAGCCTCCCATTGTTCACGTGATAGATACCGTCCACAACACAGTGGCAGGCTACCACCGCTACCAGTAAGTTCATGGCTCTCCTCCGCGAAGCTCCGGCGCGTTGTACCATTTCCAAGTCAGCACCTGTCTGCTCCGTCCATTCAAATCCGCTTTCTATCCGCTTCTACAGGAATTCAGCAGCTTTCATTAGCTCATGCACACTAGCCATACACCTCCTTCCGCTTTTCCATGACTTATGTTTCCACGCGCTTCCTCGAGCCACCTCATCGAGTCTTGTTCGGCATTTACCCTGTTCTCCGAGTATCTCCACGCTGTGTTTTGTCAGCTTCGGAGCCCACGGCTACTATTTTCTCTCCAAAATCATGTTTTTAGTCCATCTCACCATTAGTCAAGAAGCTAATCAATCACACCGCTGCCAGTGCCCATCGTACCTTACCAGCATGGAGGAGGCCAGGTGCCCCTCCAGAGCTTTCTCCCCTCTGTGTCCTCTACGTCCCCAGCTTCCGACATCCTTCCTACATACACGCCAGCCTATATAACTCAGATCCCAAACCATCCTCCTAGCTTTGCGCCGGACGCTTCAACTAGATCATCCATCGATATCGTTATAGACCATTCTTCACAACAACAGTCATTCGAGCAAGCTCCCAAATCGTCACTCGTTTCCGCAGACGAGTCTGTTGACGAATCAAGCATACAAATGAAGGGCCGGAAGCCGGCTATTGCCGCTGTTGGGACGCTCTTGAGTTTGGCCACTGTCTCGCAAATATACCAACACGCACTATTCCCAAACATTACACCTATATCTGAACGGGCTGAGGAGAGAAGCTGGGTAGCTTCTTCACATTCTTGGCTAGATCGGAAAGCCTGCAATTGGTTTGGTCTTTGCGGTCTATCACATCTCAGCAGGCTGGGGTGGACAAGCTCGGAAAATCACAAGGAGCAGAAGACAGCGTTAGCCGGGGATGTAAAGGGTGAGGAAAAAGTAGATCTCGGCGAGTTTTGGAAAGATGCCAGTGCGGTAACAAATCCCGACGACTGGCCGGACGACGAACGGCGAGCCCGCGAAGTCCCCCAGTACGTGTTAGACTATGCTCCGCTCATCCATCTCTACTCGGGCGAGGAGTTCTGGCCGTGTGATATTGCAGAGCATCTGATTCACACAACTCCACACCTCAACTATACTCCACTACAAGCAACTTCTGATCACCCGAATCTCACCAATCTGGACGACCTCAACCGATGGGGTCGCTCCGTCTATCTCCAAAGCGATGATAATGTCGAAGACCGTCCTAAGTGGCTAGGCGGTGAGACCAATATTCCCAATGCCCCGGATGATTCAGATTTGGAGTCAAATTGGCCCGAATATGACGATCTCGTTGAGGCTGATCCGCCAAAAGACAAGGATGGAAAAGTACCCAGTTGGTGGAATGTTGGGCTCGGTGACACGAGCGACAGGGGAGGGGTCCGACCGCCTCCTGGAGCTCATACTACGCCCGTTCCTGTCCCAGTCGGTACGTCTGAAGGCGAAGAAGTTGTTCCCAGGCCCGGTGAAGATTGGCAGCCGGAATTAGGACGCCGAAAGCTAGGCAAGAAGGTGGTCGGCGGCCGAAGCGATGCGCCTGCAGTACTTGTCCTTGTGGAAAAAGACAATGGTGTAGTGGACGCCTTTTGGTTCTTCTTCTACAGCTACAATTTGGGAAATAAGGTGTTTAATGTCCGGTTTGGAAACCACGTGGGTGATTGGGAACACACGGTTGTCCGGTTTCAGCACGGCAAGCCGAAAGCAGTGTTCTTTAGCGAACACAGTTTTGGAGAGGCTTACACCTACGATGCTTTGGAGAAAGTTGGCAAGAGGGTAGGTTATTCTACGTTTATAGATGATGATGAGCTAATTCGATGCAGCCTGTGGGATATTCTGCCACTGGGACGCATGCCATGTACGCTATTCCTGGGACCCATCCTTATGTATTACCAGGTGGGATTCTACACGACGAGACGGATCGTGGACCTCTTTGGGATCCACTGTTGAATTTGTACTCTTACACGTATGACTACAAGACGGACAGGCTGCTCAGTTCGAATCTCACGCCGCAGGCACCCATAGGTTGGTTCTATTTCGGCGGCCATTGGGGAGACAAATTTTATCCCCTCAACGATCCGCGCCAGTATCGGTTTGTGGGACAGTACCACTATGTCAATGGTCCTCTGGGTCCTCGATACAAGAACCTGGGCAGAAAAGAAATCTGCCAGGGAAATGACGAATGTCTTCTTAAGCATGGCCTCGGCCCGAAGCGCATTCGTCGGTTGAAAAGATTTCCAGAAGTGGGTGAAGGCGAAGAAATGACAGAAGCTGATGTACGGCGGTTCTTCGGTCCGGAGCAAGAAGCCAAGCCAGCGGAGTCATAGATAGCATTCAGTGGGAGAGTTAGATGTTTGGATACACTCTTTTTTCTTTGTTACGAAGCGCGAATTGGGGTTGGGTTGTCTTGGGTTGTCTTGGGTTGTCTTGGAATGACAGGCGTACACGTTTCATGGCGGTCATGTTTGGGTATGGAATCACAAATGAGGGTTGAGCGACAGCAGATTGATTGACCGGGCATGTACTATTATACAGATAATTACTGTTGACACACTGGAAAGGAGTGAGCATACATGAATCATGTTCGGCTGCTTCACGTTGCATGTCAGTTAGTGCAAAACACAGGCTTACGCTTGGCAGTGATTACTCACGTGTTCACGTACAATGGGTCAGTTGCATCAATATGTAGTCGTGATATTTTTACCATGATTGGTGGTAAGACATGTCAACTTTGCCTTTGTACATACGTATGTATGAATATGCAAGTACAAAGTATAGGCAAGGCTGGATAGATAGGCTGCTCCATACTGTGTACTATGTAGGCAAGGCGGGCTGTCTGCGGGACGGATATAATACCCCTTTTACAAACTAAGATTCTCGGCATACCGCGACTCTCAGCATGGTGTGTTGGCAGGGAGGAAGCTTGCATATGACTGTGCATATACGTCAAAGACGTCAACGTCAAAATCATGACCACGTATGATCCAAGTGTTGCCTGAGGGAATGCTTCCTTGCTCATTCATTGTGCGGTGAGTAAGCGATGAGTGTGTTGTCTGGAGGTATTTCGGGTACTGGCCGGGTATGAATATGTATTATGTGGAGATACTTCGGATGGGAGGACAAACTACACAGTACAAGTATGTACATGTATGTATGTAATAATCGAACAAGGGGAAGATGATGTCAGATCGGGGGATGGCGCAATATTCACTGCATATCCTCTTATCATCATCTATTCTTATTCACTACGGGCCCCAGCCCCGGCTTATTAGCGGCTTCTTCAACAAGCTGCCCTATCTGTCTTATCGGAGCGGTCCACCCAATATATACCTTTGTACTGCGCAGTCTACAGTGTATACAGTACTCCGTATAATTATCTACTGTAATTATCGTGCCCTTTGCTCCTCTCTCAGTACAAAGGTTATTGCGCTGTTGGTTTAACTTTTAACTTTGTTTTTCCTCGTGGCGCTGTGGTTGGTCCAACACACACACATCTCGCCATCACCACAGCTCTCCCGCGCCGAAATCACCAGACCAGCCTACGTTATTCACCACTGAGCACCCACACACACACACCCTCCGATCCCGCAACGAGGTATGAGGCAACCTGCTCCGTAATTGAGCCGCGCCTATTCCGCCTGTTCTGGCACCCGACGCCAGCATCTGCGCATCGAGCGGCCTTGCTTGCTCCCACTCATACCTGCGTGACCCCCCCCCCCCCGCGCGCCCTGTCTGTTCGCCTCTCATCCCGAACTAATTAATATACGTACGCGCTTCCTCGCCGCCCTTTGACCTCTCAACCATACCCTTCGAATCATGGCTTTCCGTCAGCACCACCGACCTCAGCCCTCTCGCCTTCTCTCTTTCCAAACACCTGAACCCGCCGTCGAAGCAAGGGCCATCTCCTCGCCACAGCGGAAGAGACCTTTGGAGGAGTCGGAAGAATGGGTCCTCTTCTCTCCTGCTGCACCTTCCACAACCGCTCGTACGCATACAACCTCGACCGAACGAACACCTCGCACCGCTGGTCTATCACACTTGAGTGACTTTGGCTCCCTCGAGACCGTTGCACGCCCCGATCACGACGATGACGACATAGCATGTCATGGGACCGAAGACGGAGAGGAATTGGACAGCTTGGACGAGGGGCTACACGCTTTCCATGAGCCTTCCGAGTATGGAGTACCAGCAAGTAGGCTACAGCAGAGTGGCGATACCGTTCTACCAACACATGATGGACTGGGTACTTTCCAACCTGATGGAAACATGCAGGAAAACATGTGGCACTTTGAACGACAAGTACCACGCAGACGACATGCCCGACGGCGCTCCAGCGTACAACGACGCCTCGATGCCTTGGATGAGGCTGAAGAGTTGAACCAGGAACAAAATCGTCGACAGAGGATTGAGAAGTGGCGTTTGGAACAGAGCAAAGCGCTGCTAGAAGAGATAGAGAGGGAGACGAGACGTAGGCGGAGGATGAGTGTAGTCAGCGCTACCAGAAGTCGAAAAGATAGCGCGCACCAGGAGGAACAGCGGACACTGCCGTGGCCTGCTAGATCTGCCTCGGATGGTCAGAGCGAGACCTCTGAGGAGAGCCCAGAGAACATGTCTTTTTGGCAGCGGTTAACGAGGAGGGTGATACGTGACCTGATGGGTATTGACGACGACACTTTATCCGTCATCTTCGGCGAAGCTCTACCCGAGGAAGCGACCTCCACCCCAAACCGGGACCCCGTTACTGGACCTTCGATAGACAATACGCTTCAAGCCTTGGACATGGCCTCATTTCCTGGCGAACCCTGGGAACACAGACTTCTGGAACGTGTAGCTCACGAGCTTGGAATATTAGTACACCAACTATCAGGGCACCCAGGTGCCTTCTCTACTTATCGTCGGACACAAGAGGTTCCCGAGTATGCCGGACTAGCGATGCCCGTCTCGGCATCCAACACCAATCTCCCAGCGGCTCCATTGACTGCTTCTCAGCCCACCATCTCTTCGCCCGCTTTTGCTCAATTCGCCCCTAGCTTTCCCGCACAACAGTCATCGAACATCTACAGTGAAGCATCACTCTGGGGTATCGAAGAAGAACGAGAGAATGACCCCTTGGAATCATTCCGGAGCCCTCAAGCTGCGGCTATCAATACAGCAGAGGAATTAGCACATGAGCGAGAGTATTGGGAGCGCGAACTCGATATTAAGATGGTCTTCAACTTCTTGACAAGGCGGTTCTCTTCGCGGCGTCCAAGCACCTCGTCGCAGACTCGAAGAAGTTTGAGCGCACCTGGAGTAAACGATGAGACGTTATCTGCCCGCCGTGCTGCCATCATCCGACAACACCATCCGCTTGTGAACCAGAGCACAGATAGAGTGATGGCGTCGTCGTCGTCCAAGGTGCGAGAGACTTCGAAAAAAGAGGCGGCTGTGTATCGAACGCGCTTCAATCCTCAACCCTCTCTGAGGAGTCAGGTGCTCAGGAGTAGCTCATCATGTGCAAGCCAGAGCACGAAGAAGAGTAAGAAGAGTAATAACAGTAACCGCAACTACTGGGATTTGGGCGGTAGCGTTGGCAGTGGCAGTGTGTTAGCTGGAGAAGCTTAATTAGTGGCACATCATTAAGATAGAAGAAGGGAACAGGCCATGCCGGTGTATTCAAGAGTCGGAGATATAGATCTCGTTTAGGGACTGTTCGGGTTATTGTTGCATGTCACGCTTGTCACGCGTGTCATGGGTGTCACAGTTGGTTGCATAGATTCTTTTTCACGATCGAGGCGAACGAAGGTCTAGCGTTTATATGGAGCATTTGATTTTTTTCACACGAGGAAGAGCTAATTATTTTGGCAACTTTCGCTCAGCACATAGGGAAGATACCATTTGGGAGGTATCATATGGCGTTTACGATTTTGGACGCTTGTAGTGGTACTATCTCCATTCAAACTTTGCACAAGTTACATAGTATATACCCTTGTTTATGACATCTAAAGCGTCTTTGGCTTGATCGGATAGATATGGTTGGAAGCTACGGGGGAGATGGACGTTTTTGTCTCGATTCAGATTGGATTGTTGGTGAATTATTACAAAGGGCAGAGGGATCAACTGTGGCCATCACGTGAGCCAAGCCTCCAGTGTCGACCTAGCACTAAACACCTTGAGATTATTAACAACATGGTCTCTTTACCTACTCTTCAGATTTCATAATTATTTCGCTAATTTACGATGACAGCCACGATTTTGATGCACGCGAGGAAACCCCCCATTTCACGTGGTGGCCACAGTTAATACCTCTGCCCTCAATGTTGTACACTCCGCCATCCGTCCACGGGTTGCCTCTCAGCCTATGTACGGAATCAGGTTAGTAATGAACTAGAACTCTTCAGGACTAGTCCTAGAAGTACACCTGTGGACATTCTTCGTTCCTGGATTCGACATGCTCGATCAATGCGACACACACACACACACACCCCTAACCATATCGTAAAGGTACAATTATTAGGTACACCGCTTTTTTATTGTCCTGGTTGTCCTCGAGCCTATCGAGTGTATTCCACGGAGCCAATAACACGGATGTTTACTGTACACAACTTCCGTGGAAGATTTCCCTCTCGTTCGGTCTACATCTTTTCGGCGTTATCATGACGACCCTTCTTTTTCCCTTCACCTTTCTCGCCATTGTCACTGTCTTCCTATACCAATACGTACGCCGTTCTCGTGAACGACAAGTAAGCATCTATATACTCCAAATCCATATCACCACTCATAACCACTATATCCCCAACCTAACATCTCGGCAGGCTGACGACGCCATTGCAAAAAGCCACGCTTGCCTCCCCGCCCCGCGTCTGCAGAATCAAAGACCATGGGGCATCGACCGCCTAGAGCAAATCTTCCGCGCCGATGCCGAGGCTCGCCTCATGGAACACTTTTACTTCCATTTCCGCCAAACGGGGAACACACTCGAGCAGAATTTCTTGGGCACCAAGGCTTGGGGCACGGTGGAACCGAGGAATTTGGAGTGTTTGTTGGGGACGAATTTCAAGGGTGAGTCCATGACTGACTATTCACTGTAAACTGGTATGAAAGAGATGTATATTATGCATGTTTCGGGTTATGAGGAGAGAGGTTAAGTATACATACGTGGTCTAGATTTCAGTATCCAACCTCGTCACGCAATAGCGAGTCCCATGTTCGGCACCGGCATATTCACACAGGAAGGCGCCGCGTGGAAATCCTCTCGCGACATGCTACGACCTCGACTACACCACAGACACTACTCGTCTCTCTCCCTGTTCCAAGACGCCGTCGACGACCTAATCTCGATAATCGAGGGGGGAAAAGGCCGTGTCATCGATCTCCAACCGCTCTTCTTCCGTCTCACACTCGACACGACGACAGCGTTCTTGTTCGGCGAATCAGTGAAGAGTCTGGTTACGCCAGACGAAGCGGGAGAGAAAACCTTTGCGAGCGCTTTCAATAAGGGGCAGCAGTGGGTGCTGAAGAGGTTTAGACTTGCGGATTTGTATTGGTTGGTTGGCGGGAGGGAGTGGAGGGATGCTTGTAGGGACGTGCAAAAGTTCGCGGATGAGATGGTTGATCGGAATTTGGCTCGAGATGGGAAAGAGAAGGAGCACGGGGAGGAGGGTTTCCTACAGGCCATTGCCGAGCATTCGAAAACTCGGGATGAATTGAGAGGACAAATCATTAATTTGTTGGCCGCAGGCAGGGACACGACGGCTTGTTTGCTGAGTTGGACGTTGTAAGTCCATTTCTTCAACCGTCTTTTTCATACCATTCTGATTGTACGTACGCCATGGTCTGACGGACCAATTTGACATGTAGTTTCCTCCTCATCCGACACCCCAATGTCCTGCTCAAACTCCGCGCAGAAATCGCCTCAACCTTGACCCAGAATTCGAGCATAACTCGCGCCAACCTTCTCCAGATGCCATACCTCCAAAACGTCCTCAAAGAAAGTAAACGGCCCTTTCCCACTCCCTTCTATCTCCCCCTTCCCCCCCCCCCCCCCCCCCCCCCCCCTCCCCCTTGTCATCACCTCTTCCATATTACGACTTCACTAACCACACGCCCACCCAGCTCTCCGTCTCTACCCCCCAGTACCCGTGAACACGCGCACCGCCCTCCGCACGACCATTCTCCCCACGGGCGGTGGACCTGATCGGACCTCACCCGTTCTCATCCCCAAGGGCAGCTCCGTAGCGTTTAGTGTGTATGCCATGCATCGGCGACCGGATCTGTACGGCACAGACGCGGAGATTTTCCGGCCCGAGAGGTGGGACGAGGATATGCCAATGCAGAGGAATAGCGTGGATGCGAAGTGGGGGTTTTTGCCTTTTCATGGAGGACCGCGGACTTGTTTGGGGAGTGAGTTGTTGCTGTTTCTTTTGTCTTTGTCTTCTTTGTCTTTGTCTTTGTCTTCTTTGTCTTTGTCTTTGTCTTCTTTGTCTTTGTCTTTGTCTTTGTCTTTGTCTTTGTCTTTGTCTTTGTCTTTGTCTTTGTCTTTGTCTTTGTCTTTGTTCAGTAATGTTGGGTTAAATGGATGGATGGATAGATGTGAATGTGTATGCGCATGGCTAACTTTGGGTAGTGGACTTTGCGCTCGCTGAGGCGGGATACACGGTCGTCAGACTACTACAGAGATTTCAGGATATCAAGATTCCGCCGGGGGAGAAGATGGAGATTGTGGGCAAGGAAGGACAAGTCATGACACTCGTTGTGGCTATCAAGAACGGTTGTGAAATCATGATGAGATAGAGCGTTGCTGGAATATCAGAATGGGAAGAGACGAGTGAGTGCTGACGTGGCAACAAAACACACACACACACATACATGGATGGGTGATAAGTAAATACCTACCCGGACTCCAAACGAGCACCATGCGTGGTCAAAATTTTGTACATGCTGCTGGGACATCAGGAGTCAAGTATTGTTGGGCAGACACGGGTTTTATATATTGGTAAGCACGTGGCTTCTCGAACCTGTGATTTTGTGACGGGTTTCTGCTATCGATATGCATCAGCCAAGGCACTACTACTACTACAGTCTACCAAAGGTATTCACCTCCCACCTCCCATCTTGGGGAACAATCGCGGTCCAAGTATATCGAGAGTGCTTGCCAAGCCAAGCAATATACGATGGTTACTATGTCTATTACGTGATGAGCACTTGATATTTAAAACATGCCAAGTCTCATTGGTTCTCTCCCACCTCCACCTCCACCTCCACCCGAGTCTCTCGCCATGGAGATCCCAAACCAGATACAGTCTCAAAACCCTCTCTTTCTTTGTCTTCAATATTCCGAAAGCCAAGACTTTTGAACTAGGGGAATCTCGTATTCTCGGCCACGCTAGATCAGCCCTATGTTTTACAAAGGGCACAGGTCATGATGGAGACATGTGAGACATACCGAGCAACCCCGAGACGTCAGAAATGAAGACATGGCTTGATGCGGTAGAAAGTAAGAAAAAGGGTCCCCCGTAGGCGCCATGGTTCCAGAACGGTTGTCTTGCGATGGGCACATGCGGGGAGGCTGGGAGGCTGGGAGGCTGGGAGGCTGAGAGGCTGAGAGGTGGGGACGTGGGGCGGGAGTCACGAAGGGGAATTTGGGATTGCGTGATTCGTGTTGAGAAAGGTGTGGTGATGTTCTTTATTGAAAGTAGAGGATGGAAAGTTGAGTAGATGTGCTACCTACTAGATGGTCCATGCTCTACTGTAGGGCTGGTGCTTCAATGGACGTTGTATCACCATTTCTCATCAACCAGTCTATGTTTTCTGCTTCAGTCGGATGAACCAAGTTCACAGGACCTTCTCAGCAGCGGACACTGTCGTCGATTGAGTATACTCTCAAAATCGGGATAGGGCAGGGAATAGACTTACCGTTTAAGCCGGTGTTATCAGGCTCTACGTGGATCTCTTTGATCTTGCCATCCTTGACAATCAGGGCGTACCGCTTTCCACGGTCTCCACCAAAGATTGAGCTACCGTCGAAGGACAGGTCAAGAGCTTTGGTGAAGGCTACGGTGGGGTCTGCGAGGAAGCGGATCTAGAAGAGTTATCAACTCCGGTTCGTAGATGCAGGGTATCCTCGGCAAAGATGAATGATTGATAGAGGTAGAAAAGGGATGCTCACTCCGCTCTTTCCTGATGGATCAAGGGTCTTACCCCACGCCTTCATGCTATACAACTTCAGCGTTCAGGGCCTGTGCTGTCCTCAAATTCTGGACGCTAGGGAGTTTTCGTCTTGAGAAATGAAGGGGAAAAAAACAAGTGAGAGCCATTGGAAAATGTGAACATACACGAATGCATCGTTGACTGAAATTGACAATTAGCACCCGACGAACAGGAATGATGTTCAACATGTATTCACACACCGGAAACCACAAAGACGGAACCGGCATCCTTTAGCTTTGGCGAGTTGATATAACCCGGAATGTGGCTTTGGGAGCATGAGGGGGAGAAGGCAGCAGGTACACCTATTGGTAGTGCGTCTAGTCAGCTGACATTCCTCCTCTTCTGCTTGCTTTTGCAGCTCAATGTCTCAATGCAGCATACCAATGATGACGCCCGCACCCTTCAACTCCTTGGCCAGGCTAACCTTGTTGCCCGGCGAGTCCTCCATGAGTTCGACATCGGGGATGGCATCGCCCACCTGAACAAAAGCGCGCGGGGAGGAGTGGAAGAAGCAAGAAACGGGCGGACGGGCCAAGGATACACGACGGGCGGCGAACATGGCCAATGAGTGTTTTGAGACTGAGGAAGGCTTTGAAATGAAAATGATACGATGGCTGTGATTTGGTGGCGGTGATGGTGGCGGTGATGGTGGTGATGGTGGTGATGGTGATGGTGGGTGGTGGGTTGTACCCCTTGTAGTGCTAGTGAATGTAGATCTCGGTGTTTCGTCTAGCCGAATCCCAAGAGCGGAAGGATCAGCGGAGAAGCTTACTTGTGGCGCCTGATGGGTGCACGGGCCCCGTACCAAGTTTTTTTGCTAGTCCATTCACAATTGTCTCCAGATGTGCTCAATGGTGGTGGCTTTGATGGGTGACATCTTGTGTCTGTGTAAGTGAACATGGTGTGCACATGGCATGTATGTACTGTATTAGAAGTCTCGTGTGTGGGATGGCATGGCTAGGCTACCTATATATTAGAATGGCAAGGGTATATGTATACACTCGTTTACTTTGGAAATATGTGGAGCTGTCTATATGGATGAAGAAGAAAAGCCGTTGAAGACTCGTTATCGCATCAAGTTGGGGGCGAAGGGGGTTGGGGGAGGGGGGGAGGGGTCGGGCTCACTTCCAAGTTTTTACTATGTACCATGGACAATCATTTCTCCCTCAGTACGTCGGAACTTCAACGAATGATGTGTACCGGTCGGCACCGCCTGTATAGAAATCTGCGTATGCAATAATCAAGTACCCATGGTACCTTGCGGCATACCGTATAGTAGATTACCGCTTTGACAGTGCCATGTGTTCCAGTCTAATAGCTACCCGACTGTGATTTGAGCCGTCTTTGAAAGTTCAACAGACACTCTGGTACCTCCTGGTGAGCCGTTTATGCCATGTGTATAGGGTGTTTTCAAGTGTGTGTGTATAGGAGGGTTTCAAGTGTGTGTGTGGAGTCATGTTTGTATGTACCTTGGGTGCTCATACCTTTGTACCATTGTATTGTACAGTACATACATAGATTAATTAATACACAATATCACATAATGTATGATCATATTCTACCGATATGGCCCAATTTGCGGTGCATCGGGGGGAGCCGAAGGCGCCGAGGACAATGTCGTAGCGTCAACGAATCGGGAAAAGGTTTCTTTTTGAATACGGTGCTAGGCCTGATACGGGTGCACGAGACAGCATCCGCGGCGATCGACAAGAAACAGAAACACACAGCGAGTAGGGTTGACCAGGAAGCGTGCCCTGTTGTGAATGGTCTTGGTACATAGTCATCTTAGTGTTGGTAGTGCCAGTAGTGCCAGTAGTGCCAGTAGTGCCAGTACCCCCAGTACAATACCCCCTTGTAGTGCTGGTTCAGTGCTGCTGGTCATGTCTTGTGGTAGTGGTAGTGGCAGTGGTAGTGGTCGTCGCCGTCGTCGTCGCCTACTCACATGCAGCAAGAGATCGCAATGGTTCAAGTCGTGTCTGTGATCCATTCATTATATGTATATGTACATATATATGTCCTGCCCACTTGTTCGACCTCAGCTGTACATATGTAGCTGTTGTACAGGGATAAATGAACCTAATACGCTTCTCTGCCGAGTCGTATCGCTGCCAATTTCGCTGCCGCTAAACACTGTCGTTCAAAAGCCGACACTCTCCACACACCCCGGCCATCCGCTTCCGTTCCCTTGGCTTGCCCATGCAAGCTGTTCAATACTCGATTGTCATTGCGCCAGAGAGACGCCGCTAGCTGAGGTTACGGCGCATTCTTTCCTCCTCAAACCCGTTAGTTGACCTCTTGTGCCTCTCGACTCCCGCGCCGCCACTGTCTCCATTCCATTTCTCTCCATTCTTCTTGTTTCAACATCCATTTCTCGCACCTCGATCCCAAGCCCTGACGACAGGCCCATGCCAACTCGCTTTCGTCCCATCCCACCACCTCATTCCAATTGTCACGCCTCGTCCTCGCGCGGGCGGATGCCTCGAGCCCGCTATCGTTCCTCCGTCGCACCTCGCCGCGGCTGTTCTCACATCTCTTCAGGGCGCCGTCGGGGCCCTTGCACCAACCCCTCGGGTGTAGCCCAAAGTTGTTGTCGGAAGCCAGAGGGCATTGGGTGGGAACACTGCGACTCCATCTGCTTCTGAGGCCCTGTAACCACCATGGATTCCCAAACTGGCGGGCCGGGGTCGAGCAACTCCAGCGATTTTGTGAGTCTGAGCCTTTGGAATTCCCGCGTCCAGTCGAGGAGGTATCCTAACAAGATTGTCATTTCGCAGGTTCGCAAGTTGTACAAGTAAGCCAGCCCATGCCGACCATCCGATCCACAAAGCCCTCCAATCTAGCTGCTAATGTGTGCGCTAGAATGCTGGAAAATCCCACCGACGAAAACGTAGTGCGATGGGGGAATGATGGCGATAGTTTTGTAGTGTTGGAGGTGCGTGGACGGTGGCTTCGAATCCCTCGCGTGGATCAAAGTGGAGACGGACTGACGGGAAAACAGAACGAGAAATTCACAAAACACATTTTACCCAAACATTTCAAACACAGCAATTTCGCAAGCTTCGTAAGGCAGTTGAATAAATACGACTTTCACAAAGTGCGACACAACAACGAGGAGAACGGACAGTCGCCGTATGGCGTCGGAGTAAGTGGTGCCTTGAATAACCAATGGCGCAACCACGGTACTAATAAAAAACCAGGCTTGGGAGTTTAAGCACCCAGACTTTAAAATGAACAACAAGGACGCACTGGACAATATTCGTCGGAAAGCTCCAGCACCTCGAAAAGCCAACCAGCCCCCCGACGACATGGTCATACCTGCGCAACAGATGGATATGATGAACAGCCAAGTGGTGGCATCGCAAGCTCAACTGCATGCACTCGAGGGCCGTTACAACGAACTGAGCGTTCACCATTCTATGCTTCTTCAGGAAGTCATTGGATTGCAAAAGACGGTCGTCAACCACGAACACGTCATGCAGAACGTCTTGACCTTTTTGCACGGCATCGATGCTCAGCGGCGGCGTGATAGCAGGATGGGACCTTTTACCCAGAATGCCACCGGAGTGCAGAATGGCAACGTCGAACAGCCAAATCCGCACGTTACACCTCTTGAAGATGATAACCCAGCGTCACCTCTTCAACACGCCTCCAAACTCCTCAACGAAACAAACGCCGATGTTATGCTAAATCCAAGGAATTTGGAACACATGAACGAGATCACGATGAGAATGAATGGTACCCTCACTACTCCACCCCCCGAGTTCATGCGTGGAGCCGCCAGACCGGCTAGTCGTGGGGCACCACCATCGGCAAGTTCAACGACTTCAATGCGAGTGGGAGATCTTGACAATCTTGTGTACCCGGTCGGACAGACGACCGGCATCGATCCGATGTATAGCGAACACATCAACAACATTCCCTATCCCATGCCTACCAAGGCCGCTGAACCAAGTGATGCACGGCAAGACGTTAGGAAGAAGAGCACCCAAGTGGACCCAGGCTGGGTTCGAGCGCCCCAGATTCTGCTTGTAGAGGATGACCCAACATGCCGGCGAATTGGGAGCAAGTTTCTGTACGCGTTCCACTGTCAGATTGATAGCGCGGTAAGTTTGACCACAGTGCTCTCTCACATATCGAACTGACAAGAGAATAGCTCGATGGCTTAGAAGCCGTGAACAAGATGAATGCAGGATCCAAATACGACTTGGTGCTAATGGACATCATCATGCCCAACCTTGACGGTGTGTCAGCTTGCCATTTGATCCGTCAATTCGACAACACGCCCATTATCGCTATGACGTCCAACATACGCAGTGACGACATCTCCATGTATTTCCAACACGGTATGCTATCATCTCACCCGCTTTGAATATACCATGTAACAATATCAGGCATGAACGATGTGCTACCGAAACCCTTCACAAAGGAAGGACTTTTGCAAATGTTAGAAAAACATCTTATTCACTTGAAAAAACCAGTTGCGTCGCACGTCGATGGCATGGTCGCACCGCAGCCCCTTGCGACAACCAGACAGGTACTGAAAGAGGAAGAGTCGCCCGCCAAATCCCCGGCAACAACAAGCAATTGGAACTCACCTAACCAACTCCCTGGCGTCTCACCAGTTGCCACTAACGTCACCGAGGAATACATGCATGCGGTCCAAACCCATCCTGGTGCGTATGCAGTGAACCCGATGCAGCCAAACCCTTACCAGACATCGGCGCAAATACCCATGCCGGCCAGACAGCAAGGTGGCCACCGCAGACAGATATCGGATATTGCTGGGGGGGATGAAATGAACAATCCAGCGAAACGGCAGCAAATATACGGTGCGCCACTGCAGCCACAACCTTTAAACCCAATTATTCAACGGCCACGATAGGATAGCGAGATGCGGAAAATTAGTTCAGAGGAAGAAGATACGAACAAGGCCAGCAATGCTCGTGCGGAAACAGCATTTGAGTGACGCAGAAGAAGTTTGGAAAGGGATTGCGTCTGAAGAGGACAACCAATCGTAGGCATTAGTGTGGGAGAGGGGGGGGTACGGATACCACGGTACATAGGTGCCAATGACGTGTCGAGTTTCTCACTCATGAAATATTCGGAAGACCTCTCGGGCGGATTAGTGCATTTGTGCAGGGTGGCTGTCTAACTCTCCTTATTCGGGAAAGAGAATTGGGAATTTCTACACAGGCGCTATATGGGAACGGCCTCTCATGCTTGCTGGGATTCCTGAGGTGCTCTCTAGCGCCTGCAACAGGACTGCGGACGACGAGTTCATCGCTCTTGCAATAGATAACTACAAGGGACAAGTTCGGCTTACTACTATGTATTTGATGTGTGGGTGCGAATAGTCTATTATGATATGCTGTGTGTACTGTATGCCAGCGAGTCTGAAGAGAACAACAACAAGCAGAAGATGGAGGAGACATTTTCACCGTGCATAGTCCCCTGTGTATAAATAAGTCCCCTGTGTATATTATCCTGCCTTTGTTAGATCTCTATTTGCCTACCCTCTTGAATGTGGTAACTGGTAACTGGTAACTGGTAACTGGTAACTGGTAACTGGTAACTGGGGGGTTGGTATGTGTACCGTTCGCCAGAGCTACAGACACGCAACCTTTCGGCGCTGAAGCAAAAGTGATATTGATAACAATAGCCTATGTAGTGCAGAAACCGAACGAATGTCGTTGCTTTAAGCTCATTTCCCCCATGGATTGTGTTGAATAGGTCTAGATCACGCCGAATATCTGGCCCAGCATTTTCACTGCTTGATCCGAGCGAGCTGCGGGCGGGCCGAAAAGCCTGACCCAGACTGGCGGGTTTCACTGACGGATTCCGCGAGTGCGGGCGCTGCGGAGTCATCCATTTTATTTTTTGAAGCTTGACTTGACTTTGACTTGACACCTTAATTTACCCACCACCACAATTCGTGATTCCAAGTTGAACCACCCAACCAACCACCTTTTCAATTCTCACAACATGCCCCCCAAGGGAAAGAGAGGGCACGCAAACGACAAGCCCAAGTCAGGCGAGGACGAGCGCGATGAACCCCTCCAAGCAGTGGTAAGAGTCATTCCGCGCCGCACGCTCTACAACCTCTGACGCCCCCTTTAGATACTCGCAGATCCATTCGAGACTCGATTCAGCCCATTCACACTCGAACGCCCACGGGTATGTACACGCTGCCTCCGCATTGCCTCTGCTAACAGGTTTGCAGTGCCTCTTGCCCCTCGCGAATACCCCGCTCATCGAATACACCTTTGAGTTTCTAGCAAGCGCCGGAGTCGAGGAGGTCTTTGTATATTGTGGAGCGCATAGAGAACAGGTCGAGGACTACATCAATCGCTCAAAATGGGTGTCGCGGTCCTCGCCGTTCGCCAAACTCGAGCTCATACAGTCAACCTCGAACTCAATAGGCGATGCGATGCGCGATCTGGACTCCCGCGGTCTACTGATCGGCGATTTCATAATGGTATACGGAGACGTGGTCAGTAATCTACCTCTGGAATCTGCGCTGGCGGCGCACCGAGCGCGCCGAACAAAGGACAAGAATGCCATTATGACCATGGTGCTGAGAGCGGCTGGCACGTCACATCGTACAAAGGCGCGGAGCGTAAATCCGGTTTTTGTCATTGACCCTTCCAAGGATAGATGTCTACACTTTGAGCAAATGCCGAACAAGGATGGAAGTAATTTTCTCTCCATTGATTCGGAACTTCTATCCAGCAACCAGGAACTGGACGTACGACAAGATTTGATCGACGCAGGAATCGACATTTGCACACCCGATGTTTTGGCCCTATGGAGTGACAACTTTGATTTTCAAGCACCTCGGAAAGGCTTCCTTCACAGTGTTCTCAAGGATTACGAACTCAACGGCAAAACCATACATACACATATCGTCACAGATCACTATGCTGCGCGAGTACGAAATCTCCACGCATACGATGCTGTGAGCAAGGACATTACATCTCGATGGGCATACCCATTATGCCCCGACAGCAACTTGATCCAAGGACAGTCCTATCGATTGCAGAAAGGGAACATCTACAAGGAAGATGGTGTCATACTCGCCAGGGACTGCGTCATCAACTCGAAAACCGTGATTGGGCGAGGAACAAGCATTGGAGAGAAGAGTGTGATTTCCAATAGCATAATCGGACGAAACTGCTACATTGGCAGAGGCGTTACAATCGACGGGGCATATATTTGGGACCATGCTAGTATTGCTGATGGCACCACAGTGAAGCGTGCTATCGTTGCGAACGAAGCTTCGCTAGGAAAGAAGTGTATTGTCGAGCCTGGAGCGCTCATTTCCTACGGCGTTATCATCAAAGATGGCGTAACAGTTCGCGGTGAGAGCAGAATTACACGGGCAAAGCGGAGGCGCGAGAACGGCGAGGATCTGGATGAAGGGAAATCCGACCCTGAAGTTGTTGGCGAAGGAGGCGGCGGATTCGAATTTCATGATTCCGATGAGGACGATGAGGACGAGGTGGTCGATGGTCTCGTTCACCGACAACCTAGTGAGTTCTTTTACGCCACTAAGAAGGACTCGTTGCTAACAAGATTAGTGTACAATCTTTCACATCATAATCTGTCCAACGAATCGATATCCACTCTGAACTCGGATTCCGAAGCCGACTTTCAAGTCTCACATCACACACCAAGCAGTAGTTTCCTATCAACTACATCCCAAGACAGCGACCATGCCGCCAACTTCGACCATGATGCTACGGGAAGCATATACGATTCTCTCGTGGAAGGTCACGAAACCGCAAATATACAGCTGGAACTTACTGCGCTGAGGATGAGCACTAACGCATCAGACCACCAAGTCCGACGAGCGATTATTGTGTCCTTTGTGAAGCGATTGTCACAGCTAGTAAAGTCAGGGACTAGTGTCAAGGATGCAGTGGTGCAGGTCTTCAAACAGCACAAGGACCTGATCGAGCGATCCATATTCGACAAGAACACCTCGGTCAAGAGCGATCAGGTGGATTTCCTGCTGCTACTCCAGACGGAGCTCACGCACCGGGAAAACGGAAATATGATTCTCGTCAGCGTAGCAACCAAGTTGATTGAACTGGACGTTATTGGGGACGATGGGCTGATGCAGTGGTGGGACAGCCCCAAGTCTAGCGAAGGAGAGGATATGCGGAAAGTGAAGGAAAAGACACGGCAACTCGTCGATTTCTTAAACCAGTCGTCGGAGGAAGAGAGCGAGGATGACGATGAGGAAGACTCTGACTAGACGGTTAGTTGTGGCTATGTTTGTGATTGATTCTTTGTGCCTTGTTTTGCACCAGTAGGGGGTACCATGACAGGGTGGTGAAGGCAGCAGCAGCAATGAGTATTACGCAGAGGCTGCAGTGGGGGCGGCTTTTGCCATTTCAAGCATCGGAATGCTTTTTTCCATGCATAGCCTGGTCGAAATCCTATGCCCATGCCTAAGACGTCTTTATGACCTTGATACTCAATTGTGTGTTCCAAAGTCTTCATGTTTGCATCTTCGTTTGTGCATTGTTAAGCACATAGAAATGTTCGGAAGCGGATGATACTAGTGCCCTGCAGTGCCTACCAAGGATTATACAAAGTGATGTAACGACACGGGGTGATTTCAGTGCATGAATTGCAAACAAGAAATGCAGAAGAAAGGGTGTCAGGTGAGTGAAGGCAGCAGCAATCCTAAGATCAATTCACCGGTGCTCGGGCCTACATTTTGGTGATAGCGTTGCCGCACTGCCGCTATTCTTGCCCGCAACGCACGCACCCCACGGGCATGCCACTGCAGCGCCAACGCCAACACACTCCACTCTCTACGTGACTCTTTGCCGGGCTGACCAGTACCACCCCCGACCCGACGCTCACTTTCTCGCTGCCTTGCAGCCCTCCAGCCACCGCGCGCGTGCTTCTGCCCACCCTCAAAACCGACCCTGCTCGCTCGCAGCCTGGTCTCGTCATAAGGCGAGACTCGGCTCCTCCTACACCATCACGCCTCCCACCGCCCTCAAACGCAAGGCTTCGGACGTGGACACTCTCAGTCCCCCAGACGGCCCTCGCAAGAAGCAAACCCCAGAAGCCACCGTCCTAACCACACTTCCCGCAACGCCTGTCACCACCACCTCAGCGAACATGGATTCAGATGATGATTTCAACAGCTCCCAGATGAGCGACGAGGAGTTTATGGGTGACCAAGATAGTGACATGAGTTTGGGAGACGGTAAGCATGACTCCCCCCATGCTGTGTGTTTTTGGTTCCACTGACGCCGAGATCATAGATTCAGACTACCAAGATGACGTTGGCTTCGAAACGCAGGATAAGGACATCAAGCCTACCAAACACTCATATGAAGTCGAATTCAAGGTCTTCAACCCGGCCGAGATACAGTCACACCAGGATAAACAAGTGGAGGAGGTTTCCAGCATCCTCGGGCAGGAACCAGAGGCAACCGCCATCCTTCTCAGGCACCTACGATGGAACAAGGAACGCTTGATCGATCGGTATATGGAACAACAAAATGAGGTGCTGGAGGATGCAGGTCTCGGCGAGACTTTACACACCCATCCTCCGAGGATAGAGCAGGTTCCTGGATTTGCTTGCGACATTTGCTGCGAGGACGGCGAAGACCTGGATACATTTGCTATGAAGTGCGAGCATCGCTTTTGTGTGGATTGCTACAAACAGTATCTCCAGACGAAGATAAAGGACGAGGGAGAAGCTGCGCGAATCAGGTGCCCGGGAGATGCATGCAACCGCATCGTGGATTCCAAGTCGCTTCAACTCCTAGTTACAGGCGATTTGAAAAACAGGTACGTCGCCACCTATCGGATTTGTGTTTGCTTGAGACAGTCACTGACAGAACCAGATACCAAGAACTACTCACACGAACCTACGTCGACGATAAAGAAAACCTCCGGTGGTGCCCCGCACCCAACTGCGTGTACGCCGTTCAGTGCCCAGTGAAGGATAGAGACCTCAAGAAGATTGTACCCACTGTGCATTGTGAATGCGGTCATTTCTTCTGCTTCGGATGTTCGCAAAACGATCATCAACCAGCACCTTGCGCGTTGGTCAAGAAATGGATGAAGAAGTGTGAGGATGACTCCGAGACTGCCAATTGGATCTCGGCAAACACAAAGGAGTGCCCCAAGTGTGCTTCCACAATCGAGAAGAACGGCGGTTGCAACCACATGACGTGCAGAAAGTGTAGAAACGAATTCTGCTGGATGTGCATGGGCGTCTGGTCGGAGCACGGAACGAGCTGGTACAACTGCAACAGATTCGAAGAGAAGAGTGGATTCGAGGCTAGAGACGCCCAGGCAAAATCTCGACAATCTTTGGAGCGTTATCTCCATTACTACAACCGATATGCGAACCACGAGCAATCTGCGAAGCTCGACAAGGACATTTACCTGAAGACGGAGAAGAAGATGACTCAGCTGCAGAATACAACCGGCATGTCATGGATCGAGGTGCAATTTATGGATTCCGCATCGCAGGCTCTACAACAATGCCGTCAGACATTGAAGTGGACCTACGCCTTTGCGTACTATCTTGCGCGGAACAACCTAACAGAGATATTCGAAGACAATCAGAAGGATCTTGAGATGGCTGTGGAGAATCTGAGCGAGATGTTTGAGAAACCCATTGACCAGCTCAAGGGGCTCAAGGTGGAAATGATGGACAAGACGGCATACTGCAACAAGCGGCGGATTATTCTCCTGGAGGATACAGCGGATAACCTGAAGAGTGGTAGGTTCTTCTGGTGCTTTCAATTCATGCTACTGGATATGATGCTGACAATTGATTAGGTAACTGGGAGTTCAATGTCACGATAGTTTGAGCTTTCAATCATACCAATTGCTAAAATTGGTGTAGTTAAGTGACTTTTCTACCGACTTCCCGTTGCTACCGAACGCACAGGGGAAAGGACGGATGCGACATTGGAGGCAGCTGGACGAGAGGTGGCGGCGAAGGGGGCAACGATAAACTTTACCTCCAACATGATGCCCGATATACCTACTATACTCTCTTCACTAACGCCTTGTATCTCATTTCCACTAGGTCTCATGATAGTATGCGGTTTCTGGATTCCTTTAGACGGGGCACAGGGAATAAGGGTCTGGGGATGGGTCGACAAGATGGTGTTGCTCTGCATTTTTTAGTTGGACTTTAGTTATAGGTCTATTAGCGGGACTGGCATATGCATCCATCAACTTCATTACAAATACATGCTTCATCAGTACTTATCCTAACCCCGTGGGAAGCAACACTATGGGCGATGTGGGTTGGGGACACTGTGAGGTGCGTTGTGTGCTTGTTGACTCGAGTCCAGATCTTGATTGTCTCTCCTCCTGATGGCCCATGTTGGAAAAGAACCAAGATCGTTTCTCAATTTTGAGAATGTCTCGCCGAACGAACAATGCCTCTCTACTTCCACTCAACCTTCCATGTCTTCTCTCCCCTCCTGTACGGCACAACCTGCACCCCCAATCCCCCCTTGGTCAAGATGCCCACAATCTCCTCGCCCCCTTTCCTCAGCACTATCCTCTCATTCTTCTCATCCTCGATGCCATAGAATTTCCTTCCCCACTTGCCCAAAAACCCCTCGAGCACCTCTTTCGTCACACTCGCCTCCTCAATCACACCCCTCTTGACCCCAACCTCGAGCGCATCCAACACATACCCGACGGCATACGGCTGGGTGAAGACGCCCGCTGCAATCTTGTCCTCGCCCCTCTTCTTCCCGCCATCGTGCGGCGCGCTGTCGGTGCCTAGGAAGAAACGGCCGTCGCTCGCCACCACGGCGCGGATCAAGGCATCGCGGTCCTCGGGCGTCTTGGCCACGGGCTTGCAGAAGTGGAAGGGGTCGCCGGCCCAGTCGTCGATGATCAGACTGAGGTGGTGGGCGGTGATGGTCCCGGAGACCGAGGGCCCGCACGCTCGCACCGTGTTTATGGCGGCAGAGGTGCTGCAGTGCTCTAGGACGATGCGGAGGTTGGGGAAGTGCTGGTGCAGAGAGAGGAGCGTGGGGAGGAAGGCGGGTTCGGCGTTGAGGATTGTTATTGCTGCTGCTGCTGCTGCTGCCGGGGGGGATGGTGCAGTGTCTGAGGAGGCAGAAGAAGAAGGGGATTTGAGAGGAGCAGAAGAGGGCGTGGACGGCACTTCGCCGTGGAGATTCAGGACCATATTTTCCTCTTCCATGGCGGCGAAGATGGGGTAGAAGACGTTGTAATCTAGGACCCCAGAGGACGAATTCTGTTCCTCTAATCAATATATGATTTTTCTCTCTCTCTCTCTCCACCACCACCATCATCATCTCCTCTCTCGAGGAGGATTGCATGTGAAGGGGAGAGAGGGCTAAAAGGGGGCCGTTT
This sequence comes from Pleomassaria siparia CBS 279.74, assembly GCA_010093715.1. Lineage (NCBI taxonomy): Eukaryota > Fungi > Ascomycota > Dothideomycetes > Pleosporales > Pleomassariaceae > Pleomassaria > Pleomassaria siparia. The sequence goes on along the minus strand of MU005767.1, from coordinate 1,225,144 downwards.
GTTTATTACTCACCGTCGTCACGCCCGCAGGATAAGACTTGACGCCCGTGATACCAGCCTTCTTCGCCTCGCGGATAATGTCCGGCGTCAGCGATTCATGGAGGTAGAGCGACATGAAGTACTCGACCTTTGGCTCAACAGCTTGGAGCCGCTTGCGGTACGAGAGGCATTGCTCAATTGTGGTGATGGGCGGGACGAGGTTAGGCTAAACATGAGAAATAAAGTTAGTTGCACACCCGTAACGAAAACCCCAAACATGAAGATGAAGATGAAGAAGATGATGATGATGATGATGATAATGATGATGATGAGTAGGACATTGAGAAACATCGGGACTTGAAAAATATTGGGCAAAGGGGGGAAAGTGAGAGAAAAAAAAATAGGACTTGAAAAGAGATATATTGCTACACTCTGTAGTATAGAGAGTCTTACCATGACATACACCTGACTCACACCTCCCTGGCGTATCGTAGGCGTGACCAGCTGCGCCATCTCCCCATCGCGTAGATGTACATGGGCATCGTAAGCTGCCGGTAGCTCAATCTCAGTTATCTTGGTGAACTCCATCGTATATTCTTTTTGTGCAGTTGTTCGTTTCAGGTCGCACGACCGAGATCGGGCAAGAGCGAGTTTTATGATACTAGTCCCGATTGGGCGATAGCTGCAAATCTTTATTAATATTCGGGAGCAGCAGAATGGTACTATAAAGGAGAAGACCGGAGGGGGGTCGGGAGATATGAACACAGTATAGATGGACATATGACGAATAACGCTGGAATCAGGACAACTTTTAGTCTCATTGTACACCAATATGCCGCTAGCCGCTAAAATATTTCCAAGTTTGCCATGCGCCAGATAATGCTCCATTAACCCCCAAAGATCTTTTATCAAAGCGACCCATCCTAACAAAGTTCTCTCACGGCTCGACTTGGAACTTGAGTCTAATCCCCATGCTCGCCAGCTCAACATCCAAATACTTCAGCACACCCGGCACAGCAACAACAGCCACATCTGATCCACCCGTATATCTAATCCCCTGACCATCCGTCCAGATATCGCTCTTGCTCTCCATACCTGCAGCCAACGTGGCGCAGCGTCTACACCTTACAGTGCTCGAACCTCTCTTTTTCTTATCGAACTCGGGGACCGTGGGCGCGGTGGAGAGGAAAGAGCCGCAGCGACGGCAGATGGCTGCTTTCATGTAATCCGAGCAGTTCATCAGACGATCCTGGAGGAGGAAGGCTGTGCCGTGGGCGAGTAGAGCGTCGCGCTCCATTTCTCCGACACGAATACCACCACCCTTCTTCCTTCCCTTGATGGGTTGGCCGGTGAGTTGGTTGATGGGACCAGTGGTTCGCACTTGATACTTGTCGTTGACCATGTGTCTGAGACGTTGGTAATAGACGACTCCGATGTAGATATCTGCGGCGAGTTCCTGGCCAGTAATTCCACTGTACATGGGTTCGTTTCCGTAGTAATTGTAGCCCGCTTTCATGAGCTGATGGCCGAAGTAATCTACAGCTCTGTTCTGCTCGTCAAAGCGGAAGGGTGTCGAATCCTGCGCTATACCGTGGAGCGCTCCTGCCTTTCCTGCCAGTGATTCTACAAACATGCCAATCGTCATTCGAGATGGGAAAGCGTGAGGGTTGATGATGACGTCCGGTTGAATGCCGGATTCCGAAAAGGGCATATCGACGGCTGGCCATTTCTGCGACAGCACACCCTTCTGACCGTGACGGGAGGAGAATTTATCACCAATTACTGGGGATCGAGGGACGCGAAGCTTGATGCTGATTTTCTGGCACGGGTCGAGGCCAGACTCAGAGCCGATAATCCGAACTTCCTCGACGAATGCGACTTCGTCTTCCTTGTACTTGAAAAATTGGGTTGCGCCATCGCGATTGATGTATTCGCCAGATCCAGGATCGAGAGAGACATTATGCCACGCGGCAATGATGTCACCGTGCTTTAGCAATGTACCGATTCGAGGCCACCCATCGTCGTCGAGCGTTTCCCTCCACTTCGCCATGACGAGTCCATCGGGAGCGAAACCGAATAGCTTAGATACCGTCCTAGCAGATCTGCTTTTCCCCGTGCCCTCGGCAAGGTCACAGATCTTAGTCTTGTAGATGGTACCATGACCAAATCCGCGTTCGTGTGCGGATTTGTTGATAATCATAGCGTCGTCCATGTCGTACCCTGTGTATGATATCACAGCCACAACAGCATTCGCTCCGTTGGGGAAATTGTCTAGACCATACTCGTTATGAAGGGGTGGTCGCACGATCGGTGTTTGACCAGTCTGCAAACGGTAGGTCTTATTGTCTGTTCGGTATCGCCCAGCGGCTCCAGGAGTTCCCATTGATTGTTTACCCATCTGGCACTGGTACATATTTCTTGGAGATTGGTTGAAGTCGGAGAATGGCGTCATGTTGGCGAGAATGGACAAGATGTTGGTGGGGTCGTATTCAACGTGTGTTGAGTCGCCTGACACGATCTCGGGATCTGTGACTGCGATGGACATGAACGGTTGTTCAAATGGTCCCACGTAGTCTAGCTTGTTGAGCGGTAGATACTTGACAGGTCGATACATGCGCGCTGATTGCGAAAACATATAAACTCCAGGATACTGGCCGCCATCTGAGTTGGGAATGTAGCCTATCTCGAGCTCGAGTGGTACACCATGCGTGCCTTCGACTTTCCAGTAACGAAGCGTGTCCCCAATCGCTTTGGCCTGCTTAGGCGAACAAAAGCCCAAGACCCGACCGTCTAACTGTACCACCACGCTCGCGTCAAGGGATGCGGAGGATCTGCTCGATACCCCCAAACGAGCAACTAAGCCTGGGATCGCCGAGACATCGACGCTTTCGGTGGCCAGCTTACATTTGTGCGCGAAGTGATTGAGCAAGCCACATGGACTTCCATCAGGTGTGTGAACAGGGCACAAGAAGCCCCAGCTCTCCGGCAAGAGTTTTCGCACGGTAGTAGTTTTTAGCTGAGCAAAAAAGGCACCTCTGTGCACCATTCGAAAGTGACTGATGAATCGGTAGAAGTTGATCTTTTCTGCAACTACGACGAATCCAGCCGTTTGTTGTAGGTCTAGTCCCGTAGGACTCACAAGATTTCCAGTCGACAGGAAATACTCCATGGCCTGGCCGATGTTCTCGTTGGTCTTTCTGAGAATTTTTGGAATGAAGTCGCGCTGGAATTGGGGAGACGTGAACGTGGGCCATTCGTTCCGCCTTCCCCAATCCGAAAGCGGGAGTCTCAAGGAATTCAGCCACTCGTCCAGTTTCTCTTTCAGGATCTGTCCGAAAAGATGTCCACCCAGTAGCACCTCCTGACTTTGGACGGCATCGGGATTGTCGACGGCACATTCGCCCTCTACCAAGGCGTACAATTTTCGGGTCATGAAGAGAAGCATTCGGAATTTGTCGGCATCCTGGCTCTCTGTGACATTGTTCGATCCCAAATGAGGCAAGACAATTTTCCGTAAGAATTCTGTACCCGCGTCCACGTCGCTAATGTCGTCCGGGATCTGTAGAACGACCTTGAATTTCTGTCCGAGATATGCCCTAGTCTTCGCCTGCGAGTGTAACCCGTAGACCTTGTACGTGCGGAGGAGCAATTCCACCCGATCCGTCACGAACTGCTTGTCCTCTAGACCTTCGGAACCAGCTGCGCCAACGATTCCTTCGTAGATCTCTCGGTCATTCGTCTCCACTAGCGCCTTGAGAACCATCATGGCGGGCACGAGGTATTCGGCCTTCCTCCAAGAAAAGCGCAGGTTGACGTTACCGTCGTTCAGATAGTGCAGCGCATTGGTCTGTGACGTCTGATCGGGGCGCACGCATCGCATGACGATACCGAACTGTGTGTATCCTGCTCCACGCTTCATGAAAGCGCCCCGCTTGATGGCCATTGGGAAGTTGCGCCTGTTTACGAGCAGCATCCGAATAATCTTCTCGATGCCGTTAACGATGAAGTATCCACCGAGTTCTTCCGACTCCTCCTTGGCCTTGACGAGCTGGTCCGGGCTCATATTCTCGAGGTGACACCTGTTCGACTATCACGAGCACATTTAGCGTCAGATCGGTGGGTAGGACCTGGGGGAGTGGGCAGCCACTCACTCTCAACATCAGAGGCACGTAGCCCAGATCGCGCACCTGTTCCTCCCAGTCGCCATTGTTTACCTTGTACTCGATGCGCGCGCGTAGCTTACCGCGGTATGTCGCGTGCCGTTCTCTGCATTCTGCAGGGAGGATGTTGCGGTTCTTGATGGCAAACTTGTTGCTCGGTGGCAGCACCGACTTGTCAAGGAAGACTTCCCGAATCCGTATGCAGAATCGATTGCGCGGTGCATCCAAGTTGGGCGGGGCGTAGGGATTGCCATCAAGGAAGACCTTGGTGCCAATATCCTTGAGAGCCTGGTCGATGAGTCCACCGCTGGAGAAGACGGAGTTGAAGGAGTCAATGTGAGGATCGACCGAGGCAGCGAGCATTGGGTATGCGGTATGATCCTTTGGAGGGCTTTGCATGAGACGCTGTTGGCGCGCCGTGTCGAAGTCCGTCGACCATTGTGTATTGGTTGCGGAGGGCGCCATGGCTGCGGGGATTTGGTGTCTGGCGCGCCAGACTGCCGGAGGGAGGTGAGGAGGAGCAGTAAGATGTTACAGGAGGACTCGCTATGTCATCTCAAGCCTCGTGGACGGACACAGTGCACGGCGGGGGAAGGGGAAGTGCAGGTGGTGTGAGAGAAGTGTAGGAGTTGTATGGAGTTGCAACACTCGTGCTCCCCAATGTTCAACTTTTTTTCGCGATCCGATACCGTTAGCGCAGCCGCTATCTTAGCGTGCAGCCAGGCTTAGGGTCACGGGTTTGCCTGCCAACATTGAATCTAGAAGTGTGCGGCACGCTTCCTTTCTCATCTCTCACTCTGCTGCTGTGACGCCTGCTCGAGCTCGATGCGCAGACGGGTTTCCTCATTCTCTATCGTTTGTTGCTACAGTCACCGTCACGCTCTAATCGCCAGCGTCTGCCCGCAAATCCTTGGAGTCAACCCCTCCGCTTGCAGGCATTAACCCTTCGCCCATCATTCAGCATCATTCTCAGGCAGACAAAAGGCCATCACAACTTCACGGTCAGCGCTACTCACCGCGTCTCTCCCACCATGGCCAGCATCTTCCGCCGCATCTACGACTGGCTCCTGCGCCTGTTCTGGTTTGTCCTGCCCTTCTCTCCTCGGCTGCCAGCCTGCCCCAGTCCTTCGCCGCCTTAGGCGCTATTTGACAGCTGCCTTCTCATCAAATTTGTATTCGGCCAAAAAAGCAAATCTGGATTTGACGACACGTAAACGTGGATGCTGACTTCTCGTGCTTCTCCAGGGCCACCGAGATGGACATCACCATGATCGGACTTCAGAATGCTGGCAAGACTTCGCTCTTGAGAGTTCTGGCGGTGAGTCTCGTCCCAATTTGGGACATGCCCGTGCAACACCCACGATGATCTCTCGACGAAACCGTGCTGACCGACTGTGTTCTAGGGAGGCGAGTTCACTGTTGAGTACGTCAAATGTTCACTCCAGGTTGCGCAGGCGGGCGGCGACCTGTTTCGTCAATGTCCCAATTCATGCTTCGCGCAACTCGGAGTTCCCACTTGGTTGGTCCATGCGCTAACGCCTGGCCATAGCTCCATCCCGACCGTCGGCTTCAATATGAAGCGTGTGCAAAAAGGCCATGTAACCTTGAAGTGGTGAGTACTTTTGATATCCGTCGACTCGAGGTCACGCACGTCCCTCTCTTTCAGCGCCAAGCCTGTCCGAACTAGCCTTGTGGGCTGTTGGATAATATCCCCCTCCCCCCCGCTGAGGTGTGTCTGCTGACCATGATCGGCACTATAGCTGGGACCTCGGAGGGCAACCCCGATTCCGTTCCATGTGGGAGAGGTATTGTCGCGGCGTGAATGCCATTGTGTAAGGCATTGTTAGTTCTCTTATGTTGCAACACGTCGCTCATGGCCGCAGATTCATCGTCGATTCGGCGGATAAGGCTGCGTTGCCTGTTGCCCGCGAGGAGCTCAGGCTCTTGCTTGAGAAGCCAGCACTGGAGGGCATTCCTCTGCTTGTTCTCGGGAACAAGTCGGATCTTTCCGATAAACTGTCCGTGGATGAGTTGATCGAAATTTTGGATCTGAAGACGGTCTCGCATCGTGAAGTGAGCTGCTACGGTATTAGCGCAAAGGAGGAGACGAATCTCGATGCTGTCCTGCAGTGGTTGATTGCTCGAGCGAGCAAGTAGGTTGTATTTGGAGTTGGTGTGAGTAAGAATGTAAGCTCCGTATGGGTTCAACACGTGCTGACCCTAGCTAGGGATTCGATTCGGTCTGGTGTGACTTGTGGTGGACTTCATGATCTGGACGTGCCTATGCCTTTATGGACGGGCCGTCAGCTTTTATACGACATACTTAATGATTTTCACGACGTGACGGAAAGAAAGACGGGCAGCTTTGTTCTGCAGGCTAGCAATGGCCGACCCAAATTCCCCCAGTTCGTAGCACTCCTTGTTTCTCTGGCCCTCTTTCCCGTTTTCCCCTTGGGTGGTCATGGACAGCGGTTCCGCGATTAGGTAGGGTAGGGTAGGGTAAGGTACTTTGGCATATTCAGTTTGATCGGTTTGTGGCAGGACATGGAAGGCTTCCTAAATATTGGATTATTATTGTATCATTCTGTCCATCTATCAAAAGTAGCGGCAGTGTTTGGACGTAAGAAGAAGAGTAGCGAGAAGGAGTGAGTGGGTGCTGTGTCCATTCTTGGGTTGAAGCGTTCTTGGCCAATTCTTGGGTTTTTTTAGTCTGTCTCAACTTGCTCGTACAAATATACTCTTGGCCTGATTGTAGGGCATGGACTGGAACATGTTGGAATTGAATGGTGTGCCAAGTGCGCGCGCTTGAGCGGAGAAGAGCGATGCGATGGGTGTGTTTTTGGAGCGTCGGATATTTTACGTCGAGTTGTTTTGATTCAACTTGAGTAGAAGAAGGATTGGGTCGGCGGGAGACACTGCTTCGCGGAGGCTTCTGAGTGCGTGTTGAAAGAAGAAGAAAACTCTTGAGGCGTAGCCTGTTGCGCCATTGTGGTTTTGAAAGGCAAAGGATTGTTGCAGTCTTTTCAATAATTCAACCCTCAACCACCAGGCCGTACTTCTCTTCAAAGCAATTAGCGATATGATTTACCTGACTATGGTTGGTGTTCGAAGCAAGTCGCGATATTAGCAAAAGAAAAAAAGGACCCCCCATGACGGACGAGGAGACAAGAAAGATGTGAAAAGAAATAGGCTCTGGCACAAAAAAGTGAACAGAACAGAGAACAGAACAGCGCAACGGCGATTATTTCTTTGGCGAGCCAGCATGCCTTCATTTGACAACACATACTTGCATTAGCGGGTACCAGGAGATCCGAACGTTGCGTTCCCTGATTGGACAAGAGCATCCGGGGCCCGAGGACCGCCCTGCGTGATCCCTGTCTGGGCTTGGAAGCGAGGCCCGAAAAGGTCTGAGATGTTGCTCCACGAGTTTGTTCAACCCATGCGAGGAATCAACGCGGGGCAAAGTGTGGGTTTTTTTTCTTTCTTTCTTTCTTTCTTTCTTTCTTTCTTTTTTTCTTTCTTTCTTTCTTTCTTTTTTTCTTTCTTTTTTTCTTTTTTTTGGCGCTGACTGGGTATGTAATACTAATTATCTTTGTACCTTTTTTTGTAATATGTAATTAACGGGTGGGGCAAATCCAAAATGTACCAATGGTAATACATATGGGGACTGTTCTAGTATTAACACTAATTTCAACGGCCGGCCGACTTGGGATGCTGGGCTTTTTTGGTTATTAATAATTACCCATTGTACATATGTACGAAATCACGATACTTGTTCTATTATATTATATACCAAGGAGACGACATCAGCGTGCATGCAGGGGACCGTCGAATGCCATGTTAATGCGCCATGTAATAGTGGATTGTCCTACATAGAGTGTGTCTTCATATCCACTTGTCTCAAATGACACGTTGGTGGTTGGATGATGTGCATGTCCAGGTTAGTGTTCCTCTCTTCATGGCGCAGTAGTAATACATATTACCGAGTGCTCATCACCTAATCAGGCGGGCAGCAATGGCGAAACCAGTGCAGAGGCAGTGCCGTAATCACATGTCCACACTGTTCCTTCTCGTGTACTCTTGCTTGGCCTGAGGCGCGCAAGTTTGATGATTCCTCATGCAGGGCTTGGCGCTTTCTTGACTAATTATCATCTCTCTCCATTGTACAAAGTACAAATACATCAGTTGACTCGCATGTGCAGTTGATTTACTAGCATTTGCCTACAAAGTGTACTTTTCTTGATACATATTGTTTATCCACTGCCTGGTCGAAGCTGGGTCCAAGAAAGGCGTCCCTTGGCCGTGGCTGAGCTGCAGTCGGCTTTTCTTCGCCCTTGCTATAACTCAACGTCATCGGCCCTCTTTGTTCACCCACCCCCATCGTCACACCAAACCAACTATTTACGCCATTATCCCAGAAACAAAGTTACTGCTACCCTTGTACTCGTACATACAGTAGACCCTCCACAGCCCCCGCTTTATCCGTCACTAGGACCCAGTCGAGATGGTTGCCCTCGAACCACGCTACTATTACAATGATGAGTACGTTTTCTTGCCTCCTTCCCCCGGTTTTGCTTTTGTATCGCAAGCTTCCCTAGCATAACCTCCACCCTTCTCTCCCAGTTTGACTTTTAATCAACACCACACAAAATATCCATCCTCACCTTTTACAATCTCTTCCTCTTTGCATCTTAACCCTTCGCACGATATCCTAACATCATGGCTCGTAGTTGTGGTTACGATCGCTACGGCAACTATGTCTGCCGCAACTCGGCATGGAATAACTGGATTCGCTACGTGGTCATCGCCATCGTGGTACTCGGCATCTTTCTGCTGTTTCTTTTCTGCTCGTAAGTCGTCTCCTCACTCCCACCGCGATATCAACAATGCAACTAACTCCATTCCCAGTTGCTTGACCGCACGCCGCAGGCGCAAGGCCGGTCGCCAACCCTTCTACGGCACCGGCTGGGCCTCTAGACCAGGCCAAGGTGGAGTTCAGCAGAACGTGCAACCCTACTACAACAACCAGCACAACGCTCCCGCCCCGCCGTACTCCCAACAGCCCAATCAGCCCCAATATGCCGCCAATGCCGGATACTATGGCCAGCAGCCCTACGCACAACAGAACGGCGTCGAGCTTCAGCAGCCGCAGCCCACGTATGGTCGTGGTGGCGACGACGTGTATGCGCCGCCTGCAGGACCCCCGCCAGGGAAATACTGAGCGTACACGAAAAGAAACGTTGACGATTTAATTCGTGCGAGATAAAAGGGCGTGACACACGGATTTGACGTGGGGACGGTTTCATGAGGATGGCGTCAGGACACTACGCGTTTTCGGCATGATACTCCTTGGGCTTCAATTGGGATACGGATCAGGTCACGAGTTCTGCTCGTGGGAAAGAACACTTTCAAGTGCTTAATTTAATACATCACACAAACTAGTCGTTAATCCATATTCAACCTATGGCTCCGAAGTCGATCACATTCCATTCTGTCAGAGCTGCTCTGATAATTAAAGCACTATGTGGTTTTGTCTATACCACACCTTGTCACTTATCCTGCGACACTCACACAACTTGACGCGCAAAGCCTACGATGCCAGATATAGCACCGGACTGCAAAACATCTTGGATCCATTCAGCCCGTGACTTTAAATCCCCCCCTTTGTTCCACTATACACGAACGCGTGTGGTATGATTTACATTATCCATACTTACTCGCCCAACGCGACAAGGTGTTCGCGAGTACCTGCGTATCTACTTACCTGGGTATCCCTCCATCTAGCCTTCCAATGTTCAATATCGCTCTTGATATATCGCACCTTTATTCATTCTCCTGCTTAGAGACAGCCATCGCCGACCCATTCAGATCCATCACGGCACCCCCTTCATACGCCGACTTGAAAAACTCGGCCAACTTCTGTGACCCGTTCTCCGACAAGATCATGGCCGTGTTCTGAGCAGTCTCCCCGGTCTTCTCTTTCGCCCTCTGCCACATGCCCTCCTCGTACTCTCTCATCTTGGGCTCCATGGCCTCCTGCCACTCGGCCGCAGTTCCCACCTCGCCAACACCCCCGAGTGCGTGCGCGAGGTCGAGAGAATCCCACAGCGTGATATTGACACCCTCGCCCGCCCAGGGCGCCATCAAGTGCGCTGCATCGCCCACGAGCGTCACGCCCGTGCGGTGCTCCCACCTATGTCCGATGGGGAGCGCGTAGAGGGGGAGCAGTTCGAGAGCAGTGTCGGCATTGTCCCTTGTTTCCTCTTCGCAGGCGGTGGCGAGTAGCCGTTTCAATGCCGGCGCCCAGGTTTGGAAATACCTGTCCGATGCTAACAGTACCTCGCCAATCTCCATCGCCGTGCTCGGTCCCGATCCCATCTCCCTCGCCGCTGCCGCCCACTCGTCGTGCGGCGTCGTGATGGTGGCGTAGACGCGAATCGAGTCCTGCGGTCCCGATGCGCTGCTATACCGTTGAAGCCACCGAATGCAGACATTGTGCCCGAGCCGCAGAGATTCGCCAGACGTGGGAATCTCTCCGTTGCATTTCTCAGCGTGGCCACGATCATAGTGGCGCCCGTGTACGAGGGCTCTGTCGTGGTGACGAGGGATCGGATTCGGGACCAGGCCCCGTCGGGCCCCGATGACGAGGTCGTATGTTGCCGTGTCGTGGGTGTTTAGATGGAGCGTGGTTTCTGTTGCGCCCGAGGACTGGTTCGTGGTTTGCGTCACCCTGGTGATCTTCGTGCCCCATTTCACCGTCTCTTCTGGTATACCCCCCAGTAACAGTTCTGTGAGCACATTCCGCGCTATCTCTGGCCTCGAGCCGCCGCCCTCGTCAATACGTAATACGTTCCCCTGTGGATCTAGTACCCGTGTCGATTGCGAGCAGTCGCCTACGGAGGACTGGAAGGCGTCCCAGAGGCAGCATTCGCGCACCACGCGTTGGCCTGATTCAGTATGTAGGTCCAGCATGCCCGAGGGTTTGGAGAAGTCAGCTGGTGTGGGTTTGCTGCGTAGATCGTAGATTGTGCTGGGGATATTGCGCTGTTTGAGGAGGAGGGAAAGGGCGAGACAGGAGGGGCCTGCCCCGGAAATGGCTATTCGAGGGAGATAGGGCATGATGGTGGTGGTGTCTTTTTCAATTGGGCGTCGAGAGGTTTAGAGACGAGGGGACGATTGAGAGAGAGAGAGAGAAAAGACGAGATGATAGTAGAGAACAAACCGGAAAGATGGATGATGATGATGATGATGAAGTACACAAGATATTGCCATTTGTATCCAACTACACCTCAAGTTTATATACCTACCATCCATCCGACTTACCTTGTAATCGCCAATTCACCGCTCGCGAGTACCTATCGATCAAAGCTTCCTAGCGTCCCCATTCCGACACCTCGTATCGGGCTTTTCGGGTCCATACTCTCGGACTGTCGGGGGTCCTTCCTCTACATATGACATGCTCGTGTCGTCTTTCCCCCTTGGTCTGATCTGTTGGGACAATGCGACGTGACACGTCAAGGTATGGTACATTGTATGCGATGAAAACGTGTGAGAATCTTGGGAAAGCTGGCCCCGGTGTATGTACATGTACAAGTGTTGTCTAATAGTGGGTCAGGTAGCGAGGCCTGTTTAGTGCTAGTTGCAAAGGTTAAGTGGATTAGAGTTAATCCTCTAATTATTATTTATCAATTATCTAACTGTTCCACTTAATTTGGTTCAATGTACATACGAACGACGTGTCTTTCAAGCACTCGATTCAATGTTTCTGCCTCTCCCGTTGACTGACTGACTGACTGACTGACTAGACAGAAGACTCTATTCACGCACCATAAGAACAACTTCTGCCTGCAATTTCCTTGGACATAATTGCAATGTAACAATTTATATAATGTACCGAGGTCTGGAGCCCGAAACTCTCCCTCCCTTGTTGCCTTCATCCTCTTCTCCGATTCGAACTTCTTTGCTTCTTGGCATCATAGTACTTGCTCACCAACTCTCTCCAATCCACCTCCCAAGTCCACACCTTCTCTTCATCATCCCACGCAATAGTCCCCGAAGTTGTCGCCGTATACATGGAAACGGCTTGCGCCCTCTTGCACCCAATCGACACCCATAGAACCGCATCATCGAGTCTCTTCTTGGACAACGCACCCAGCTCGTTCAAACTCTCCATGCTGTGCGTTGTTTCGCCCATCTTCGCTTCCTTGGCCGTCGCGAGGATCACACGCAACTTGTCCGGAGAAAGCGAAGAGTAGGTGAATATTGTGATGGGTGCGAAATGGGCGTAGCGCAGGGCGCCGGTATCTGGATCCCTACGGGGCATCGCCGGCTGCACAGACATGGCGGGGAGGTACGTGTGCAGGAATATGCGCTCGACGTAGGCGTTGAAGTTTGGTGAGAAGGACCGTAGTACGGTCCAGAGATATTGTGGATCTTGTGTTTGTTCTAGGATTTGTAGCCAGAGCTCCGTGGGGAGTTGAGGGAGCGTCCGCGGTGCGGGTGTCATTTCCGTGAGTTGAGATTCTGGAATCTTACTGCGTATGGGTAGTTGGAAGCGGTTGTTCATATTGGGTTTCATCTTGTGGGTTGTGAGAGGTTCGGAGGCTCTGGGGCTGGAATTGAGGGCTCTTATAAATGATGTGTGGTAAATGATGTGTGGTGTTAGTGAGTCACGCTGCTGCGCCTTGTAGACCTGCATGCGCCCTGCGCTTACCACCACGGCGAATGTGTCACAAAGAAAGAGCTATTCATGGATGGCGGAGGTGCGCAAAGCGAATGTGGGATGTACACTATTAGTTGAACCTCAAACTGGCAGGTTCGCTTGATCACCCTCTTGGCGATGCACTAATTTAGCGCGTCCCACTATCCCCGCTGCAGGACTACTTCAACTTGTATTTCTGCCTCATTGCCAATCAGATTTACTGCGCGTGTAACATATTATATTACTACCACCACCACAATCACCATGATAGATACCTGCGATACTGACATGGATATCCGCGATCCTGGCATGCCTTCACTCGACGGCGTCTGTCATTTCTTTCGCTTGCCGGGCGAGTTGAGGAACTTGGGTGTGTACAAATAAGATATATTAATTATATCTCGCTTCAATCATGTGAACGTAACATCACAGCGTGCCTTAGCTCTCACCTTCCACGTTTCTTAAAGTCGTTTGCCTTTCAAAAGCTGCACTGACATTTTACTCCTTTAGTCTACGAGTACGTCCTCACCGAACCTGATGGCCTGTTTCACCGTGTGGATGACAAGGGCGTGGAAAGGCTTTGCCTTGTTAGCGATGACGGCGCAAAGCCGGTCAGTCGGCAGTCAGAGCCATTGTTACTGGCACAGAACCCAGGGAGTACGCCTGTGTTGCACAAGCGTCGAAAGATCAGCAATGAGCAACGGATCGAGACCAAGGAACCGGATACGGAGAATGACAAGAAGAAAGTCATCATCGTCGATGATGCCAACCAATTGCGATTTGTCAGTCGACAACTCTTCAGAGAGACCAGGGGTCTCGGTATTCGATTCAATGACCTCACCTTCAGAAATTCTACCCGGGAAGGTGCACCCTGGGATACGACTATAACTTGCATGAGGTTTCTGAAGAACTGTTCTGCTGAGCATCTAAGATACCTGCGCAATCTCACGGTGGACAAAGCTAGATGGGAGAACTGTGTGCTAGGCGTCGGTAATGCACTCTTCCATTTCTGTAGGAAAAACCCACACATAACAGTCAATTGCTGCCTATCATATCTCCGTCAAGACAGCTCGAAATTCATGTTCCACCTTATGATGGTCGCCTACAGAACGGAGAAGAGACCGGATCTCGTCTCGAAACTTACTGGTGGCAACACTAGGTTGGAGGATTATTTCTCTGGAATGCTGGCAAAGTTTGAGAAATTTCCCAAAGAACAGATGATTGCCAACGTCCGAGCGTTTCCTTGGGACAGAAAATTCGACGCAGATATCTTCCAAATGGCTCTCCAGCAAGACGACCGAGCGTCACGTCTCATCCGAAGGCTCAGCAATGAGCCTCATTCTGTCGGCATTGAAGGGTTGATGCGTATTGCCAAAGACGTTCACGACAACGGCGTCTGAGCCTCGGTCAGCTCTACATACATGCTTTGGTAGGTTCGACGGCTTAACAAGGAATGGTCGGAGGACAGGAGGAATAGCGAATATACGACTTGGGGCAACCGCCCTCTATTTGGTTGGTTCCCTCCTTTTCTCGCGTATCTTACAGGTCGGAATGGGCACCATGAAGAGTGCTCTCTAATCGAAAATGGAATCGCTCTTTCTCAGGAACAAATAGCTGCTGAGCGAATAATGGTACCCTCATACAGCTCTACGCTCTTAAATGTTAACTATTCTATTGAAATACATGTAAAAGTGAATGAACGATGATGATGCATAAAATGTGTGCACGCTCCATTTTTTGAAACTCTGCAACTGCATCGCTATCCAGTTCGCAGCGTTCAAAGGCCTTGTGCGGGCCATCAGGTCCAGTGCGTCCTCTCGCTGACTCTTTCACTCACTTGGCTGACCTACTTACTCTTAGCATATCTCTATCTTCCTTCTTCGATCAACGCACCTGCCAACTATTAACCGGCACAGCTTACCGATTCTCACACTCCATCTATACCACCGCCCCTCCTTAAATGATACCACTCGTGATGGACATTCAGGATCCCAACGTCCCGCCGCTTGATCCGAGTATACTTCCGTCCGGTGGCACCTGTGGCTTCTTTCTACAACGAGGCGAATTGAGGAACAAGATTTACCGGTACGTGCTCACCGAATAAAACCGGACTGTTTTATGGCCAAGACAGGGACGACATGGAAAAGCTCTGGCTTTGCCATTGGCAGCGAAGACAGGCCGAAGTCAGAAGAGAAGCATCTGCATAATCAGAGGAACGACGGGACTCGGCCGAGAATAATGATGGAAAATAACAGGACATGGATTTCCAGCTAACCTGTTCGCACGACTTTGCACCAGTCTGCTATGAATCATAAGTGTCCACGCCTCCAACCCAGGTCTTACTTACTTCTACATATCTATTTAGGGGAAGCAACAGAAGTGGTCAAGGGCCCGCTCTCAACATAGGTGCCGCTGAAATACCAGTCCTCGGCGCCCGTCCCATCATTTCCCGAGCGAGGCAGTCTCAGAACACCGAGATGCCAGTCCGCACCGTTCGACGACGTGCTCCCGGAGAAGGGTCCCGCAGTCTTGACCAGCGGGTCCGCGCCAGTACTGTGCCAGAAGGTGACCTGGTTAGACGAGAAGTCGATCTCGTAAGCGACGTTGTGCCACACATCGGCCAGGAGCTCCACCTTCCACTTGCTCTGTCCGCCGACCATCCACTGCAGGTTGGTGTTGGACGTTCCGCTCTCGCCGTTGACCCATCCGTACTTGAGCTCTGTGAAGTGGGATTCGAAGAAGCAGATCTGGTGCTCGTTGGTGGCGCTGGGGATGTTGGTCGTGGAGCGCTTGATGGAGAAGTGGTAGTATACCGTGCCGCTGTTGATAGCGGCCTTGGTCTGTGGGATCAATTCCGTGCGCCACATGTCCGAGTTCCATTTCGCGGTGTCGTCGATTGTGATCTTTGCGCCTTGGGTGGAGCCGTTGTCTGCAGGGTTCTTGTATGTAGGGCTGAGGTTGACGTATTTGGTCACTGCGCCGGTGCCGTGGATGTAGTATTGGTAGTTTCCTACTTGATTTGCCCACGACCCTGAGAGTGTGTTAATCACCCGTGCTCAAAGGATGGAAAGAGTTATTGAAACTGACACTTGTCGAGGTCGGCACTGGAGGTCATGTCATTGAACCGTCCGTCCCACAGAATAGTGCCTGATCATTCAGTCAATGTCTTCAGATATGTAGTTTGAGTAGAACGTACCAGCAGAAACGACAGTCGCGAGGGCTGTTACAAGAGTAGCGTATCCAAGCATGGCGTCGACGATATCAATGCAATAAAACTTGAAGAGAGAAAAGCAAAACGACTGGAGACGGTGGTGAACAACGAATTTGAAAACAAGAGCCACTACTCTACGTATTATGTAGAATCTAGATATTTCGCCATCGCCAATCTCAAGACGGAGAGCAATTGATCCGCGCCCTATACCCTGCAAGTTAATATGGGTTAAACATGACATTAAGACTCCAGATCCATCTTGTACGTGGTCGGCGGTGGTTGCGTGACTTGGTGACCAATTTATTTCATATGCAGCCGCCGGCATTTCAGTAACGAGCATGTCTAGTCGCGGCACGCGGTCCGGGGTATGATGCACCCTGCGCAACCAACGAGATTGAGGTTTAATTTGATCGGGCTGGAAGTCTTTCCGTGGACAATGAGGCTGTGACAAGAGGAACCCTGCTCAAAATAGAAACATTGCAAGCTGGGGTTTCGTCCATGTTGGCTCGAATTGTGTCCCAAAAGAAATGTCCACCAATTACCGTTTCAGTACTAGCGCATGTGTTCATGGACGATGAGGAGGATTGTATCGGGGGAAACGTTGTAGAACTCAAGCATATAACAAATGCACCGGTTTATCGCAATTTGGTTCGCGGTTTGATGCTCGTGCAAGCAGTTTCCCGAGACCTCACAAGGTTTGGGGTAATGCAAGCTACCGGGCGCGACAGTGCACAGTCGAAGGCGGAAGATCGATGCGCGGTAATTGTTTTCCAGAATCCAATAGTCAATACGTCGACACGTTTGTACCAGGAGGACACGATTATTATAGACATCAAATTCTGATCGTGTATATTGCTGTTTGGAACAGCGTGCCGATAGCCCTTCGAAACTCCAAGAGAAAACGAAAGAAGTCCCACAAACTTGGCCCAAGGCTGAACTAGCTCCCAGGATCCAACACATTGGAGGAACATTCGAGGGAGAGAGATCTCAGGTTCTGGTACCGAATGTGGTGCAAACCTCGCTTCTGGATGCTCACTGGAAGGATCGATCTCGTGGAGACGCTGTTGTGACCCGGTTCTGGAACGATGAAAATCCGGGAAATTCATGGAGCCCTCATACAGCTGTCTATCGCCAGGGACATTTCGTGTTGTTACGTTGAAAGGAGATAGTTTCTATGAGAGGAAGAACAATTCCCGAGTTCCACGCTGGAGATGGTGAGCTCCCTGTGATGTAACTCGATGCAGCGATTACGATAGGAATAGAAATCACTACTATTGAGTTTATTACGAGCGAGACTATCTTCTTGGTCGTAACCCGTCTCAGGAGAGACTTCATAGGTCGATCCAGTCATTGCGCTAGCGCTGCTCCGTACATCTAGTACTCGTTTAAGAATCGTCACATGTCACTATATACGTAGCCTTGTCGAGGTAGTGTATCGTCGTGTGTTGGTATCCTTTCGATATCCTGTGTTGTGATGAGGGAGGAAAGAACTGGCGAATCGGAGAACAGTGCTAGCGCGCTAGCGTGGCACTAAAGACGACGTCTCATCTTTCTTGCAAGCCCACAAACGCCTCAAACACCGGGTGGTAAACAGCACACTATTAACTGTCTAATAACCAATAATTATGGCTGTTGGTGATAGTAAACCAAGAGTCCTGCTGTTCGGGTCAGGCAGTGTTGGCACGGTGGGCTAACTCCGAGCCAAATGTCTTTCGAATATGCTAAAATTAATCCCTCTAGATCTATCTCTATCTGCTGTCCAAGGTAGCTTCACGGATTACGGCGGTTTGTCGATCGAACTACAACATTGTCAAGAACGAAGGTTTCACCATCAACTCGGCGCTGTTCGGCCAAGATATACATTTTACTCCACATGTTGTCCGAAACTGCGACAAAGCCGCTATCGCGGACCCGACACCTTTCGACTATGTTCTCGTATGCAACAAAGCAATTCCCGGAACAACCCCCCACTTGATAAGCCCAGTTGTGACTCCAGGACATACCGTCATAGTTCTTGTTCAGAATGGCATTGGAATCGAAGATGAATACGCCACCGCATTCCCGAATAACCCCATTGTGAGCTGTGTTGTCTACCTTCCTGTAGCTCAGCGACCCGCTGGAACCATAACTCATGGAGAAGTCGAGCGACTGGAGATTGGAAGCTTTCCCGCTTCTGCATCTTCCGAGCACGCAGAATCATTCGCCAAACTCCTTCGAGATGCTGGCGCTACTGCCGAAGTGTACGATGACATCCAATTAAAACGATGGTTCAAGCTTGTCGTCAACGCATCCTGGAATCCGCTGTGTGCACTGACTCTGTGCACTGACGTTGAATTCATGGAATCCTCGGCCCCTGCCACTGGTCTTGTGTTCGACATCATGCTGGAAGTCTGCGACATCGCTAAAGCGTATGGCTATACGATCTCTCGAGAAGAGGCGGAACATCAACTTGGACGTGCCAAAGCGAGGATAGCTAAGAAGAAGGGGGTTGAACCAAGCATGCTTCAGGACGTAAGAGAGGGTCGGAGAATGGAGGTTGAGGCCATCGTGGGAAACACCGTCAAGCTGGGGAAAAAGAAGGGAGTCAGTTGTCAGAGGCTGGAAATGCTCTACGTACTCATTTCCGCCTTGGACTCTCGCGTTGGTGGTAGGAGCACGTAGTCTGGGGTTCACGTAAGACTTGATACGCCCTTTTCATCAGCGTTTCTTTAAGGACAAAGTAAGAGCATGTGCATACCCCCTCTTAATGATATTATATTATAGATTTCATCAGCTACAAGATGTTGCATATATCCCGTAGTAACACGCGAAGGCAAACAAAGGTATTCAACGACCCTATGGAATGCTTTGTTCTTAAAGTTGGGATTTAGTTGACTTCTCGCATCCTCTCGGACTTGCACTGTAATTCAGGAAGCGGCTACTCCTTCTTCTCCCTGTTATGCCGTAGATCCTGGTAGCTACGAGAACAAGCGTACTTATCGGAGTATTTCGTTCACGTCTCCGAAGCGCATTTAAGCCCATGATGGGGTAAGTGAAGTGAATGTCCAGACTTGATGCTGATCACCACCATCAGGACAAGACCACAACAAACAATAGGCGCAACATACCGCTTTCACCGCCGCTTGTGCCGGTGGTAACGTCGTCGCCGTCGCTAAAATGCCAAGCCCACACTTTACCTATAAAGATTTTCTCCCCGTTGCGTTACCTCGATTTCAAAACACCCATTCTCACACCCGCCTGCACTGTTCAAGCTGCCTCTACCACCAAAAATGAACACCATGCTAGCCAATATACTCATTGCCCTCGGCCTATGCGTCATCCTCTTTCTCATTCCCTCGATCGACGACGAAACTCCATTCCACGTCAATTTCACAGCGCTAGCTCTGCTGTACGCAGTTATCGTGAGCTTCAACCAAAACTGCGAGCGAGATGACGCCTCTTCTATCGATCAAACCGAACCGTCTCCATCGCCACCCACTCGCCCTGTTCACCGCGCTGGCCGTCCTCGTACGACTTCGACTCCAATCACGGAACCAGAATCCCCCGCGGTCCGCCGCCGCGTTCTCAATCTCCCGTACGGCTTCGACCCCAACTCCGGCTTTGCACGTCCGTCCACAATAAATCGTCATTATAACCCCAGACACTCGGCACATACTCCCATTCATGATGAGAGCTCAGCGTTGGCATCTGGACAGCGGTATGTCGAAGTCTTCGGTGATGTACGGATTGAGACTATTCGCAAGGAGACACCAAGCAGTAAGCTCGCCGCCCGCACTTCCCATCGCGTTACTAACTATGTTGCCTACAAGATATCTCACCTGATCCTCCAGCCTCCGCGCCTCCACTTGCCGTTCTCAGTACCATGCCCGCCGTCACCGAGCCCATATCGCCTACCCCTCCAGCCGTCCGCACGATTCCGACTGTTACTGTTACTCCGCCAGAAGGACTACCGACCCATGACCTTATTCCAGCTCCCAGTCAAGGTACTAGTGTGAATCGCGAACAAGTATATAAGAATATTCAAGAAACCGCCCAGCCCTCCACGCCTGACTTGACCTTGGAAGACCAATTCCAACTACTTCTACGACTGCTTGCATCGCATTCGGTACCGTTGGCTCACCATATTGCGATGTTTGTCTGGCTGACGTCTAACAACCTTTCCGCTTCACAACATACGAGCATTATCTTCGACGAACTGGACATCGCTCTTCAAATGATGCGACAATTCCTCCCGAATGGCTTTTCTCAAGAGTGCGGCACTTTATATGGCTTCTCGACGTGTATTCGTCGTCTCTATGATAGCTTGTATCCGCATCTCCATCAAATTCTCAATGGCGATGACTTGGTCCTCCGAACCTTTACCCAGAAAGTCATGGAGATGGGATTATTTCTTCATCTCAGCCTCAAACCTATGGGTGAGACACCACCACCGCCGCCACCATCCTTTACAACACCTGCCAGTCTTCCAGCCCCCACTATGCAAAGTACGCCGGCATCAGCAATACCTACTGAAGGTAAAAGGTCTCTGCCCACAACCTCGACGACCCCTCGCGCGTCTCCGCCCAAGAAGTCGGCCCCCTTTCAATTCACAAGTATACCAGACTCCCCGGCGCCGAAGGGCATAAACTCTCTTAGCCGGGCACCGAAGACTAACCCTCGACTTGCGGCACCCAAAAGATTGGCCCCTCCTCAATTCACAAAGCCCCCCGTGCCTAAGGGCATAAATCATCCCAGCCAGGTAGCAACCCCTAACCCTCGACTTCCGGCGCCCAACAACTCGGCCCCTTCTCAATCCGCGAAGACACAAGATTCCACCGCGCCTAAGGGCATGAATACTCCTGTCCGGGCATTGAAAACCAACTCCCGGCTTCCGGCGACCAAGACTTCCTCCCCCGGCAAGGTGATTGACTTCGCCGACCAATCCTGGGATCTCACCGAGGACCAGCTGTTGAAGCTGAAGATCAGCGATTGGGGATGGACTAAGAATCGTCTCGCCGGCGCTGATGTGGAATGGAGTGATCTGCCGAGCGGCCTCGACATCAAACAGTGGGAGATAAGCCTCAAGTCTAACGCCACAGTCCTGAACGTTGCCACTGTCCTCCTCCGCCTTCAGATCTTCGAGAACCTGGGTGAGGATATCGACCCACTACTCCTCAATTCCATCTGGAGGTTCCTTCACAACGTCAACGAGGGGTTGAACAAGTTGTGCGCGGCGGACAAGGACAAGCGGCTCGACTTCGTCGAGGGCGATTTCGCCAAGTTTGCCAAGGCCCTGTTCTGGCTCAAGGACAAGACGATATCTGGTCCTCTCAAGGACCAGATGGAGGACAAGTTCGACGAGGAAGAGCTCAAGTGCCTGTCGAGGCGTATCGACCGCAACATGTTGCACTTTGCCCAGCACAGACGGCCATAGGCATCCAGCCTGGCCTCTGCACACTTCTCCTGCCTCTACAAACCGGTGCAATGCTCGACTGTCTCTCTGCTCCTGCGTTCTTCTTTCTCCTTGCGTCTGCCTAATATCGAGGTGCTCACTGGGCGTCTCTGGAGTTGCGTGTCTGCGGTGCTCTGTCGTTTTTGCTTTCTTGTCTTTTCTTCTTCTCGTTTTTGCTTTCTTGTCTTTTCTTCTTCTCGTTTTTGCT
>MU005767.1:1123711-1203444 GCA_010093715.1 Pleomassaria siparia CBS 279.74 | reverse complement strand
TCGTTTTTGCTTTCTTGTCTTTTCTTCTTCTCGTTTTTGCTTTCTTGTCTTTTCTTCTTCTCGTTTTTGCTCTCTCGTCTTTTTTCTTCTTCTCGTTTTTGCTTTCTCGGCGCTCAGGTAGATACCCCCATTTCCTTTGTCCAGTGACGGGTTTGGCGTTTCCTGGCTGCAGTCATGCTTTCTCCAGACACCGTAGATGGATGAACTTAATACTACTTCTTCGATACCTCTATGACCTTTGAATTCTCTTGAATGTTCTCGTGTATACGTGTATACTCCCTCGGGTCCTGTGTCGGTAGTTGTTGTGTGACGGCTACGTGTATTCGAGTGCAAGGCGAGGGCCTAAATAAGGGTTGTGTAGGTGTTACCAAGTGATGCGACGTGTCTTGGAGAGTGGACGAGCGATCCTCTTGATCGGGGAAGTGAATGTAGAAGGGTTTCTTCTTACGCAAGGGAGAATAGTGTCACATGACAAGCCCTGCTTGGCAGGCACGGGCCCCGGTATAAACTGGGAGGAAGGACTTTAGTAACCTACCTATCTATGTAGATAGACGATGGAATACACACTAATACATTTCACCCACGTGCATCATCATACAGATCCTTCACTTTACGTTTTCCAGCCATGGAACCTCCTAGATCCGAAGATTCGAATCGCAATGACACCACCCACGGTGGGAGTGGTGACAAGTATGGACGAATTCATAAGAACGCTCGAGGAACGGATACCTGATCGTAAGTACGCTCCCGACCAAAGGTAGTTACCGGTACAATTAAACACGACCTACACAGGCAGGGAACGGATAGTACCTAATTAGCTCAACGTTACCAGCCTGGAAGGAACGATGCGAGACCAGCCATACCAGTACATATGTATGTCCAAACCGCCCCGTATCCTAACCAGAAGCAGCAAGAAAACGCAAACGGGGACCGAAAAGCGACGACATGGTGCGATCCTTCACAGGTAGCCGTCTGCCTATTATTCTTTCTTACCAGGGCCGTAAAGAATCTAGGCTTTGGCTCCCCCCCCCCCCCCCCTTTTGTCCCTATTTCAGACGTGTCGGTTTGCGTTGGCTTGTTGTTCATGTTGGTCCGTTTTATCTAGTGCTTGCGCTCTGCAGATGCGGACTCTGGGCGGCGGGATTATCAATAATTACTCGTGGTATTAGCTTCGAAGAAATGTCGGTCCATTTTGGGCCATGGTACTCGTTTAGTACGCTTACGACTAAGGACTTGGGACTTGGATGCAGTAATAATTAAGCTCGGGAGACATTATCCACGTGGCACCATTCCCGCAGCCTCCTGAAAGCATAAAGATTAGCTGGACACGGTATTAGCGCGTTGCTTGGATCCGAGCCATCTTCGGCAGTTGGAGTGCGTACATTGTATGTATGTACATATTAGATAGTAGGCCGAGAGTTGTACCCAAATTGGGTGTGTCACGTGTGTGAGAATCGAGGCTTTTCTGTTGAAGCCACCGAGGTCTCTGGCGTTTGTGTCGCTTCTATCGAGGCACGGGGAGGCAGATATAGATATAACATGATGGATGCTGCTAAAGCGAGGAATGGGAATGCAGCAAAACATCTTTGAGGGCTTACAGATAGTTTGGGAGGCACAGCTCCATAGAATGTTTCCTAGGGCACCGAGCTGAAAGAGAGAGTTGCAGAGATGCCACACAGTACGGGCTCCAGAAATAGAAGAAGAAGAGCTGCCTGGCCTAGAAATGGGCATAGACGGAATCGAATAATAGGGGAAGAGTCGGGGGCCAACCTCGTACATAAATGACTGTTAAACACGGCATGACGGCCGGTCAGACGGAATCAAGGTCGTTTGTGTTCGTGTTCGCAAAGAAAAGATGAAGAAGCCAAAGATAGACTTCTTCGCCCTCAACATTGAGCAAGTTTGATACTTGCTCGTGTCAGCGAACTAGTTGAAACCAAGCACGAAGACTCTTTGCCGGGGATAAGATTAACATGATGCGAGGAGATATTGTAACGGCAGGAACGAGCGTAGATGAGACAGACGCCGCAGTGAGACATTTCTCGGAATGAACTTTCTGGATGCATGGCGTGTTCTAACATGTTGTGCTTGATCCAAACCGTGGATACATACATGGAATAAAACTTTGGTTCACCTTTTGTCGCAAATCATCTATATTAGCGGCGTCTTGGAGAGGTTGAAATTTGATGGCTGATACCCATATAATTAAAGAATTCTAGATGCCGTGGGATGAGACCTCAGGTGTAGGAAGGAAGTATGTAGCTGGTAACGGGGTGTATAATAGTATACATACGTAATGGAGCTTATAATAGTCGGACGGATCCGTTGTTTGTAGAAACTATGTAGGACCCGGAATCAGGGCACGGGATTAGGGGGCACGGAACCATGGCGCGGAACCGGGGCGCGGAACCGGGGCGCGAAATCGGGGGCGCGGAACCGGGATCCAGAACCGGAGACTCTATCCCTGTCACTCGCTAATCTTCACTAGTATGTACAAAGTATAGGGTACCCAGTAATTAATCACCAGACGAAGATCTCGTACATACGTGGCCCGCGCACGACAGGGATTGGCTTCCGGTGCTGCATATCTGTACGACGTACTTAATACAAAGGTATTACAGTAGCTCTATTACATCTAACTCTTATAATACAGTTCTGTATGAAAGTTATATATACCTTAGGCTGCTTATTATATATATATATATATAATCCTTGGCAGTCAGAACTTGTCCTTTTGGACACTTGGAGTTGATGCGAAACTCCATGTTGCCTAATCCTTGAGCGATCGCTACATAGATATCGCATCAACAAGCCTTAATCACCATCGTTTCAACGTCGCTTATCCATCGCATTAATGAGCCTCGATTACTCGTGCCTTTGAGTCGCTTCGCATTCCAAATTCAATCCATGTTTGTTTGTACATACTATTGTTAGCATGTATATTACCCACCACGTTGGAAATGGGTATACTGATTGGTTGTATATAACATAAAATACCTTTGTAAGACTGGGTTCATGTCATCTTGACGCTTGTGGTGGCCTCCCCTGTCGTACCTTTGTAACCTACTCGTGCTACTGTACGTTTGCCTTGTAACTTTTCTACCGTACCACGGTAGATTCAACAACAACGCACAGACACTGCGGGCTTTCTTTTGCCAGCACAAGGAGCCCACCGGAGTTCACCGTGGGGTTACCGGATGACTCTCGAACCCGAACCATTACGACGGGTTTCAGTGTATACATACATACATACATACATACATACATACTGAAATGGCCAAGCCCAAAGGCACCAGAATCCCAAAATGCTGCTCATTCTCCCCAAAGAGTGGCGTTTCGAAATGACGCGGTCAAATCTACAGGCTGTTACAAGGGCGTCTAGTAAATCAACATGAACCATTACGGATTCACTGGTCCAAGTAATTAATGAAACCACTAAACGCCACAATCCAAAACTGGTGGCTGCGATATGCATCACAGCCAATTGGAAAGCCTAGGTTTAGGTTCCGTTCTCGTGCCGGGTGGTAGTCGGATCCCCTTGCGTCTTTTCCCGCACCCAAACATCCTTCTATTATGTACATCGTCTGTCACAATTGCGCTCAAAAGCAAATCCCTTCAACAACAACCCATCTCCTTCGCCATCCAACAGACTATATGATTAATCTGCTTGCACGCCAAGCTTCCTGCCAACATCGTCATGGCTAGTGGAATCAACCTGGCCGGTACAGCAATGGATCTGAGGAATCACCACTCCAACGTTGCTAGCATCAAGACAGCCAACATCTCACTCATCATTCTTGTCGGCCTCTTCGTCGGAACCCGTCTATTTGTTAGAACATACATGGTCCGGAAGATCTTCGCAGACGACGGTATGGTGTCCCTAGTCTGTCTTTGAACTAGTACTGATGTTTCTTTTTCTGTAGTTCTCATCGTCGTCGCGTCCGCCTTTACCATCGGACTTGGAATCGTTTGTCTCATTGGTACGTGTTGATTTTCGCATATCCCACAGTCGTCACTTCAGCGCGAAAGTCCAGGTCGTCTCCGGTTCTGTGGAATATGGGCGTCTGTCTATCGACCCCGACCGGAGGGTTTTCGCATCTGCATAGCTCTTTTGCATCTCTACTTATTGTCGACATGTCTTATGCGCCAAACGTCGGAAGCGTTTGCCTGTACGAGACGCCATCGCGGGCATGGCTTTCCATACGAACGCGCCCGCTGACAGGCCCTAGCTACCAGTTCTGGAATGGGGGAGCATGTGTGGACGTTTCCGCCGACCACTGCAATGGAGAACATAAGGGACTGCATTCAAGTGAGCACGCACTTACTTGCACTAGAAAGCATCACAACTGACCTTTTTACAGTATCTATACACATGTCAAATCTTATATGCATGTGCCGTTGCATTCACCAAAATCGCAATCATCGCATCATACCTACGATTCATCCAGGAGCGACGATTTCGCATTGCTCTATATGCGACTGCCGTTGTCGTACTTGGCCTTTGGTTGACTGGTAGGTGACTGGATCCATCAATCCAAACAATAAACACTGACGCATCAAAGGAGTGTTTGTTACCATCTTTCAGTGTCATCCAGTGGCCAGCGCGTGGGACATGACCATCTCAAATAGGACGTGTATCGACTTCGTCGACTACCTTTACGCAAGCTCTTCGGTCACCATTCTGACTGACATCGTTCTCTGTGTCTTACCTTGGCCATATCTATGGGCGCTAAACATGCCTCTCAAGCAGAGGGTGATCCTATGCATGTTGTTTGGTATAGGGGCCGGGTAAGCTCGCATGGCCTGACAACCAATATGAGAAATAGCTGAGATGATATAGTGCCTGCGTAGCGAGCATCATCCGGATCGCAAAGTTGCATGCCCTTCGGAGTACCGACGTAACCTGTAAGTCTGGAGAAAATTCTAAACATGCATCTACCTTGATTCTTTCCCACCAACCAAGGTCCATATTAATCTTTGGCAGACGAAGTCGTTCCATGTCTCAACTTGTCGGTCATAGAGTGCTCTCTTGGGATCATATGCGTTAGCATCCCACCTCTTCGACCGCTGGCGGCTGCGCTCTTCCCGAAGTTTCTACGGACTACCCACTCATCAAGCGCCAAATCACCTGTCCACAGCCACAACCTGGCCAAAATAAAAGCAATATCACAGGCGGATGAGAGGGATCTGGAAGAGTGCAGATCGGTGTCATCTCTATTCCGGCCTGACAACGTGAGCGAGGAAGGCAAACACATGGCAGTCCATGAGCACATTCCAGATGTGAAGCTAGACAGGTGAATGGGCGTCAGCGACCGTTCGAGTTCACTTTGTACGACCCTCTCTGTATGGCATCCGGCATTTAAAAGAAGGAGCGTCGCGTTATCTCGGACTTCAGCCTTGGTGCCCGTGAAGAATCGGCAGCAAAAAGCCTTCAAGAGAAGGATTTGGTCCTGGATGTGTAGGGGCTGACCGTTCAGGCGCCCTCCCTTCACCATGCATGGGCTAACAGCTCCGGAGGGCGTTCCCAAAAGCGATTTTTGTGTCAATGCGACAAAAGAAATATGGTTTACTAGAAAATCCGACGGCCTCGTGGCACCATTGCCGTGATGGCCCGTGCATTCACCAAATCCCTTTTTTCTCACGTTTTGGTCTGGTGCTTGTCAGCTGGTCGCCAAGCGTGCTAAATCGACGCCAAGTCCACAACCACGTCCATGATTCACATTGGTTGGACAGAGTTGCCGGGGCGTCACCGGTGTAACCGTTTTCACAATGGCGTCATGAAACGAATCATTTTTCCCAGGCCATCAAGACTGTGTTATGAACCTTACACACCGTCGACCGGCCAACACCCAAACGCAACTTGCTCATGTTCGATCTCTCTTGATACAACATCAAGTCTTTGCGAGTCACAACAAACCCATAGACACGAATTCTATTTTCTCTACTCACAAGTCACACAAACTATTTACCATCCACTACTGAATCAATAAACTACAGGGGTTAAACACCAAACCATGGATGAGACTGAAAAACTAAGAGGGCTGGCTACCGCAATGAGAACACGAGGGACAGCGTTTGACGACGACGACGACGACGACATACGACTTGGGATATATAATGAGGGATTCGACACTTTGCGACGAGTTATGGATTGCCGGAGTAGGATTGAGCGTCAACGTTCTACTGGGGAGAACTTTGAGAGTTCCAACGTCTTGATCATCTATCCCCGTTTCCCACATAGTAGTTGGTCAGTACACTGACATGTTTCGCCATATACCACAATGCGGCATCGTTTACGGATATTGCAAACAACCAGCTTTATTGCACCTTGGTCACTTCCCTTTTCCATTATGTTTTCATCGCACTGCACTTGTCTTCATGAAGTCGTAGTATTGTTTGTAATACATGCATGCATCGCCAAGCCCTCCTCGCATCTACATCTACATTTACATCTGCATCTGCATCTGCATCTGTATCGTACACATATCACTTGATCGCCATTTTCGCCATCAGCAATCCAACATGATACAATTCCTTCATCCAGGACGTAACAGATAATTCCAAGGTCCAAGGGGTGGGGCCCCGGGGTCAGCACTACGAGACCCAACTTGCAGTCTAACCAGGTCAGAAACCAGACATAAGAGGCAAATCCTTACTCGTCGTCCTTTGGTGCATTTCACCACCTATTCTCTCACACACACACACATATACACACACACACACACACACACATACACACACGTTCCCCGCAATCGGACCGATGCTCATCCACCATTTATCATATCCGTAGAAGAGGAATCTATACACACACCGTCCGTGACAATCCAGTTTTGACACACAGTCCGTGGGTGGTGGGGAAAGAGCCAAGGATGAAGAAAGATGGTAAAAAACGACAATACATGTATGTATGTATGTATGTATATATATATGTATGTATGTATGTATATATGTATGTACGTGTGGATGGATAAATACTCGGAAAATCCCACGCTAGCGTAGGTACTCTATCTAACAGACATAGATACTCACTCCAAGCAGCAGCAGGAGAGAGAGAGAAACAGTAAGGATACCAATTTTTTCTTTTTCTTTTTCTTTTTCTTTTATTTAAATTTTCTATTTTTATTTTTATTTATATTTTCATTTTGTATCACGGTGCAGTGTCGGTGGGTATATTGTATCGAAATCTGCGGTGACTTCGAGGGGGGTTTTTCGGTTTAGGACCGCTCACTCACTCACTCACTCACTCACTCACTACTAATGCGAGACACTTCTACCGAGACACGCGTTGGAAATTATACCATGATGCATTTCATCTCGCACTCTCGTAGCATAACAATAGTCTGATGAAGTCGAAATTCGTTAATCGCAATCAATGCCAACACTAATATTGTATGTAACAATGTCAGGCCAACTAATTATCCAACGACGATGACGACGACGACGACGACGACGACGACGACAGTGTATGTAACTAACTATAACTGCGAACAAGCAAAGCTCTCTACCAAAACAAACAAATAAATAAATAAATAAATAAACTCCCCTCTCGTAACCTGGGCACCAAAGTAATTTAATTAATTGATTAAGCAAGGTCTCCCCCCCCCCCCCTTTATTGAATCCAGTACGGGTCCTAGAAACAAAGCACTAGGCGGGGAACCCAATATCCATGCGACACGGAAGAAGCTCGGGAGCTAATTAATTACATGGACGATGGATCGATCTATGTATGGCGTGCGATGTCGCCATTTTGATTTATTATTGCAATCAATCAATCAATCTATCTATTTATTTATCTATTCGGGAACCTTGATACAACGTCGAGAGAACCATTATCCATCCATGCATCCATCTATCCATGCATCCATTATCTAATTATTAGATAGATAGATAGACTTCAGTAGTAGTGACTCCTCCGAAAGCCGTTGTCGAAAGCCCTGTTTTTTTTTTTTTTTTTTTTTTTTATGCTGATATTTGTCCATCTAGGAGTTTACTGCAGTTGTTATAGGGTAATACGGGGTATATGTCCGTACTCCGTACGGGCATGATCATGTGACCTGATCACGTGACCACCTAGTGCTAAGTCGGCCTCCGCACTAGAAGTTACCCCTTACCTTGCCTCTGTACATACATTATACACAAATCTAAATACTTAAATCTTTACACTATTTTGCTTTTACTATAATATATTATAAGATCCTATCTACTTGCTACGTATAGAGATAGCCTATTTAATACTAATTAGTAGTTAAATAAACTATAAATTAGTAAGAGTAGAAAATAGAGTTATACTAGGAGCGTAATTAGCGTATAGTCCTCTATTTTATACCTACCTTAAAATAAAATAAGACAGAGTTATACTAGGAGCGTAATTAGCATATAGTCCCCTATTTCTATTCTATTCTAAGAGAGGAGATTACTTCCTTTCTATATAGAAGAGAAGAAGATAGTATACTAAATACACCTAATAATTTACTGTATAAATAAGGCAGTAACTAACTAATAAATAAGATAGCAGATTTACCTTCTTTACCTTTTTACTCTAGGGAATAATTTACATCCTAAAACTAACCCTATGTAAACTAATCCTCTTAGCTAGAAAACTTATATAAAGAAATAGCTAGAATCCTTATAATTAGCATTAGAATACTAAGAAAGTATATAGATTTAGAATACTAGAAAGATAAGATTAAGCTAGGGGAAAATACCTTAAAGGAGGAACTTAATAGATATACTAGACTTCTCTTAGTAGAGTACTATATGTTACTAACTAAAGAACGTGCTCTAGCTAGGAGCCTAAAGGATAACTTTAAAGGCTAGTAACTAACTTACTTTAAAGCTATTAACTGTGTAATCTATAAAGCTTTTATAGATACTCTAAATACTAGAGGTCTATAGCTACTCCTAGGACCTCCTAATACTATAAGTAATAAACTATATAAAATTACTAATAGAAAGTATAGTAGTATAGAAAATCTAAAAGAGGCACCTACTCCTGCTCTCCCCTTCTAGCTAGGACCTTTATATAAGGAGCCTACTAAGGCAGCACAGGCCTTATAACTACTCCCTCTAAGTTCTAGACTATCCTTACTTAAATAACTCTTATAAAGGCCCCTAAGGATTAAACTATTTAGTAAGTTTATATAAACCCTATAAACTCTATACTATATAGTAGATAAAGAAAGATTTCTAAGCTAAGGCTATAGGGAGGATTTATAGGATGCGTACCTACTACTGCGTTTATACCCTATAAGGGCATTAACTCTATATAAGACTATAGATCCTAAGACTAAGATAGATAAGCTTATCTAGTTCTAGAAGCTATAAGATAAAAGAAATAACTATACTAGAAGGCTGTATAATATCTTAGGGGATAAAGT
The DNA here is from genome assembly GCA_010093715.1 of Pleomassaria siparia CBS 279.74. Lineage (NCBI taxonomy): Eukaryota > Fungi > Ascomycota > Dothideomycetes > Pleosporales > Pleomassariaceae > Pleomassaria > Pleomassaria siparia. Next base: position 1,194,067 of record MU005767.1, on the reverse strand, counting down.
AAAGTTATTTATAAGATTATATATATTTTTAAATATTCCTAAGGTAATATAGTAGGAAGTATTCCCTAATATTCTAGAGGACTATATAAGTACTTTCTACCTGCATAGTATAGAACCTAGACTAAATTAGAAATAATTATATAATTATATTAATGTCTACTTTAATATAAATATTAACTATAACTAGTACTACATAGACTAGATAGAAGCTACCTTTGCACAGTATAAGTAGGAGAACCTAGACAAAACCCTATATAAAGTTCTAGAAATTCTTATTAATAAAATCTCCCTTACCTAAAGAGCTCTAGGTAGAAACTTTAAGGGAGAAGTGCTTCTTTACACAGCTGTTATACGGGCCTATAGAGGATACCTAGACCTAGAACTAGCATTATTCTATATTAAGGCTACGTGTAAAGGCCTATTTACTAATCTAAGGGCTACTCTCTAGGTTACCTTAGATAGATAATTAAGCTAATTTATCTAGGAGAAGGTAGATGCGTACTATATAGACTGCAGATATAGCTCCTTCTATATAAGGAATAATAGTAATAGAGGAAGATTATTTAGCTGCTTCCCTATACGCGTATAAAGTTCCTAGTTGCGTAAAAGGCCCTTTGCACGCAGCTAATTTAAAGGTAAGGGAGTAAAAAAGCAGAAATATTTTATTTATTATAAAGAAGGCTGCTAGTTAACTAACTATCCCCCCTTTAAGAGATCCTGTATAAGGTAGTAATATATTACTGCGTATAAAGATCTATATAAAGAAACGCTAATATATATATTTATTACAGCGCATATTATAGATTTTAAAGAGAGAGATAGTAATAAGAAAGCTGTATATAGTAAGGAGGAAGAGATAGATTAAAATAAGGATAAGGAAGATAAAGAAGCTATTTACTTTCTTACCTCTGCCTCCTACTTATACCGCACGATAGGGGAAGACATCTATAGTATAGAACCTACTATCTAGGCAGATTAATTTATCCTAGAAGATAGGTACTATATAGTATACTAAGGTAAGCTGTAGGACACTAGAGCAGTACGCATCTCTACTATAGGGAAGGCCTAAGTAGAAGCCTACCTAAGGGAGAACCCCTATATAAAGATTAACTAGACCCTAAATAATAATAATATAAGCTTTAGAGGCTAAAACCTAGCTAAATTACTTAGTACTATATAGAAAGAGAATAAGCTTAGCATAGTTACATACTACATCTTAGATACCCCTATACCCTTCCTACTATTACTAGCAGATGTAGATAGGCTTAGAGTATACTTTAATAACGTTCTAAACCTAATTATACGTAGTAATAACTTAGTAATTCTAGTTATATAAAAGTAGGGGCACCTATTCTTTAATTATAGCTAGGTAGATGCTATGTTATTCTTTACAGAAACTAAACTCTAAAGATTATATAGAAGATTTAGACACCTACGTATAAAGAGACTCTATAAAATACTTACCTAAGCAGGATATAATATAGATGCCTCTATCCTAAATAAGATTTAGAAGTTCTGCTACTTTTACTAACTGTACAGAACTACCCTAAGCTGCTTTAAGTTTACTATTAAAGATAATACTTACTTTAACTATAAAATTATTATTAATGTTATATAGATTAGGGATAAGGATATACTACATATTATTAATACAGATACCTCCTTTTAGGCTGCTACCTTCTTAAAGTCTCTCTCTGCATAATATGCCTAGGAAGCCCTTTATAAATGCTAGATTAATATATACTAAGGGCCCCTAGACTATATTATATATAACCTAAGAATAAACTTTACCTTAGAAGACTTCTGTAACTATATAAGGATAATAGGCATATACTACTACTAGATGCCTATAAAGGTATATTAGGCAGTAGGTAAGATTAAACATGCGCACGCACCTCTTAGGCGTATTTTTAATATCCTTAAAGCTAAAATTAGATCTTATATAGATAATAAAGATATACTATAGATAGTAGTAAAGGTACTAAATAATACTACAGGCCTGCACGGAATTATTTCTACACTCCTTATCTTTAGTACCTACCTAAGGATTAACTAGAATTTACCTCCCTCCCCTAATATTATAGCAAGGGTAAATGCTGTATAGAAAGCTATAAGGATAATCTAAAGTAAGAAAGTAAAGGGAGAAGTTAACTATATAATTAATACTTAGAATAGCCCTACTTTATACAAAGTCCTAGGCCTACTACTTAGTATAGAAGTGCTTACTTAGAGAGAAAATAAAGGATAGATAGGTCTATATAGAATCTATAGTATAGATAAAAGGAATATAATAATTCTTCTTTTAAATAGGCTACTTACTCTGCGTTATACGCAGGTTAAGCCCTATTACTATGCAAAGCCTAAGACCCTGTATAAGCCTTAAACTAAGGCCCTAATATTAAATTTTAATCCTAATAAACCTGTCTCTATACTAGTTAACCTAGTATTACTAAAGAGGAGGGGAAGACCTAGAAAGGTTGTACAAGAGGAAGCTATTAAACTAGCGCTTCTAAAGAGAAGAGGAAGGCCTAGAAAGGCTGTATAAGGACCTATTACTAATACCCTCTTTACCTAAAAGGAAGAGGAGGACTATTAGCTTACCCTAAAGCTAAAAAGAGATAGAGTTATTATAACTGCTAGAGCGCCCTTTAAAGAATTAGACTATATAGAGATAGAAGCTCTTATTACTAATAGTACCTTCTAAGTGCTCTCCTATAACCCTTATAAGTATATAAGAAGGATCTTTAATCTCTGCCTTATATAAGAAGTTAAGGGTAAGTCTATATAGCTATATAAAAAGTTAAGGCTTATATTAGTAGGCTATTTAGATGTAGAGAAGGAAGAGATCCTTACCTAATTACTAACTATCTAGAAAATAAGTTAGCGCCTTCTATTAGTAATTAGTATAAGCCTAATAGCTTTATATAGAATATAATATAAACTAAGAGATATTATATAAGCCTATATATAGTCTACTAATAAGCTATTACGCACGCTATACGCAAAGCTACTAAAGGAGTTAAAGGATAAGTTTCCTTTAGATATAATCCTTAGAATTATATAACCCTTATATAGTACTATAGAATTAGGCTTATACTAGTTTAAAACATACTATAACTATTATAAAGATAAGCTAAGAATGCGTATCTCTTTATATAACCCTTACCTATTAATTATAAAGAAAAGAGAAAACCTATTTAGTATTACTAGCCTATAAACTAATAATACCCTTAGTGTTATAACCCTAGATTTTTTATATAGAGAGGAGGAGGAACTGTATAGAGTAACTCTCTATGCAAAACCTAAGACTATCCTATCTAGAGACTAACCTCTAGAGTTTAATAGTAGAAAAATTACGTATAGAGATAGAAGGATATCCCTGTAATAAAAGGGATAAGCTAAACATCTCTATATAGTAGACCTTATAGTAGAGGATACTACTTAGAAGTATATAGAGTAACGCGCATAAGGCGCGTACATTACCTTAGTTTATTAACCTAAGGTAGTATTTAATCTATTAGTTACTGCATAGATAACTACCCTATCTCCTAATAATATTAAGGTACTTAATACACGCATTACCTAGTAAATAGATTACTATATAAGAGGAATTACATTTATACTAATCTAGCTAGATTATATAAAGCTCTTTATCTTTATAGATAGCTTATTTACTAATAATAAGGACCTAAGCTTACAGCTTAGCTTCCTTATTATCTTAGTAAATAAGCGTTGTACAGGAGATAGTAATAGCTTTAAGATCTATAGTAATATTATTTATTAGAACTTAATTAAGTATAAGAGAGTTACTAGGAGCGTCTTAGTAAGTAAGTTATACAGAATAGTTAGAGGTTTTAACAGTGTAATTACACTAAGTATAACACTTTAGTAAATTATATAGAACTTCTAACTCCCCTCTATTCTACTTATTATCTATATAGACTCTAAATTATTATATAATTACCTTATTAAGCTTAGCATAACTAATAAGAAGAGACTTATAATAGATATTATGTCTCTAAGGGAGTTATATAAGAATAGGGAAATTAGTAAAATTAGATAGATTAATAGTAAGAATAACCCTGCTAATGCCTTTACTAAAAAGGCACTAAATCCTGCCCTTAAATAACTAATCTTATTAAACACCCTAAATATCTAAGTAGAGGCCTTTATATAAAGAGAAGGCTCTACTTATATAGAAGGGTAATCCTTTTATATAATCCTATTACTATAACCCGTATATATTACACTTATTTTTCTATTTTTTAGTTAAGGTTTATATTTTTATTAATTTTTACTGTTTTAATTACTTATTACATTTATTTTAAGTAATTTAGACAGAAAAGATCTTTAATCTACTATACTTAATGCCTAAGACTTTACCCCTGTCTTAGGTCTTTACACTCTTATCTAAAGGAAACTACTAAGTTCTTATCTCTTACTCTGTATAAGGCTAAAGGCCCTCTATACACACTTAATAGTAGTGCTAGCAAGACTAACCCCTAGACTGCTAGATATAGCTTCTATAGGCACTAGACTAGTAGGTAGTAACTACCCTATAACTATTAAAGGGTCTAGCCTCTATATTCTTACTATAACGCTAGCTGCAGGCAGTTGCGTATAAAGCACCCTAGGATTATATAAGTACTACATAGAAGTACCCCTTATATTATATAATATAAGCTATAAAAAGGCAGAGGTTAGTGTTACTAGGTAAGTCTATAATAATATCTTAAGAGGGTATATTAGCTACTACACGCTTTTTATCCTATAATAAGTTAACTCTATATAAGCCTAATCTAACTCTATATAAAAGGGAAGACTTACATTAATTAAGAGCCCCTATATAAACGCGCGGTTAGCAGGCTATCCTATTAGGATAGTTACCTAGATGCGGCTACCTAGAATGTTAATAACTTAAAGGCTACTAAAAATAGTAACCTATCCTCTAGGAGTATTAGATTATTAGAGAGCTATATAGATAATTATATAAGGATATAGAGATTATATAGAAAGAAGAAGTTAAAGTAGAAGTTATATAGAAAAGTTAGAAGCAGAGTTTATTAGGAAGCCTGTTAAAAGTTAGTCTCTATAGGAAAGAATTTTATATAATAAACTCCGCACAGAAATACACATACGCTATTAAAGGGGCACAAACCTAGAGAAGTTATAAAGGTAGAGTATTATTAGTAGAGGAGAGAAAGAGGAAGAGGAGAGAAAAATATCTCCTTATATAGGCAGTAGGCCTATTAGATAACTCTAATTTACCTATAATAGATCTCTATTACCTGCAGGCAGTAATCCTAGCAACCTAGTAACTAAAGGAGGAAAAGAGGGGTAATAAATAGAAAATAACTCTGTATAATAATATTTGCTACTATATAGAGGAGGTTTCTGCCTTTCTCTCTTACTTAATTACTTCTAGCCCTATAATTCTAGCTAATAGTGCAATTACTAAGCTGCAGATACTCTTATTTACCTAGGAATCTAACCTAGAACTATAGATACTATAGATCTAGGAGTTTTAGAGCCTTATAACTTCTATATAATCTAGCATACTAGTATATAACTATCTTATTAGGGATTACTTCTATTATTACTTCTATAAGTTAAATATTTAATTAGATAGGCGTATAGGGATTATACGTATTAGTAAAAGAGGTATATAGGTAAAGGGGACTTTATAGAAAAGAAAAAGTTACTAGTATCTATACTCTGTATAGGCATAATTATATAACCTAATTACGTAACCTAATTACGTAACTACCTAGTGCTAAGTCAGCCTCTGCACTAGAAGTTACCCCTTACCTTGCCTCTGTACATACATTATACACAAATCTAAATACTTAAATCTTTACACTATTTTGCTTTTACTATAATATATTACAAGATCCTATCTACTTGCTACGTGCAGAGATAGCCTATTTAACAGTATATATATATATATAGATAGGGTAACTAACGACTAGTCAGTCGTGCATGCACATCTCTCGGTATTCTACAATGTATGTACATACGATATCGCCATGTATGTAAGTAAATACCTTGGCAAGATATTCAAGATACCGACATGTATAAATGTGGGATTCTACACCCTCGATGCATGCGCGAGCCCGAGGGCGAGCTGCGCGTCAATGCTAACGGGGCAGCTCTTCTTTGTCACAGTAAAAAAAAAAAAAAATTGTCCAGCCAGTAGTATCTATCGACCGATTGACCGACCCGACCCTCATCATGATGCAAGTCGAGAAAAAGACTGCTCGAACAAACGCGTCGTTGCTAACCGAACGGGCCATATATATACTTACTCACTAACTAACTATCTGTCTGTCTGTCTGGGGACGAGCAGCCCAGCCAGCTAGCTTCTCGGCGAAACCGGTCTATCTCGAAATTGTGTGTTTGGAATCGGCCGAGCACAGTTTCTTGCAGAAGCATTCCAGGGTGTAGGGGGGTGTGGCAGGGAATTGAAGTGGTGTCTTGCATACTTTTTTCGGGCACGAGAATAGGTCTGCAACATAGGAATGTCTGAACCGAATAAAGACATTTATTTCCGAACAAACGCTCGTCGAAGAATTCCGGCTTCGGAGGATGGTTGCAAGTGGTTTCGTTGGCCCCTGGGGGGCCACTGAATGTATGTATGTGGGTAGAAGAGAAGAGAAGAGAAGAATGGTAGGACTCTACGGAGATGAATCCGTGCGTTTTCCAGTGTGTGGGGAGCAATAATGCTGTCATATTAACCAGTTGAGTGTTTAGTTTCACCATGCATAGTGTGTCAATGTCAGTTGTCCTAGGGGAGTAGACAGTGGTGGTGGTGGTGGAATGCAAACTACAAACAATGTTCATGATTTGGGTATGCCATGTGTTTACCAGTACTTGCAACCAGGACCGAAAGCGGAGCGAATAAGATACCGGAGGTCATCACAAACAGAGGCAAAGAAGAATCAGTGTAGAAACAAGTGCTGTTTGTACATTCATGCTACCATTTTTACCCGTCTGACAACCTATCGATGGTCCCAAGAGACTGGATCGAAGGAAACATGACACCCCCGGCGAAGCAACGCCTGTATATGCCCCACGCTTTTCCAATCCAGCAGCCCATACAAGGTGATTTTACAATAGCGAACAAAGCAAAATTGAAAAGGACCTCGACTCCTGATCAAACCGGCGTCGATGCAATGCGCAAGACGAAAAAGCATCTAGGCAGGAGTGACATCCGAGCAGACGAGGGCCTGGCCGAGGACGGGGAGCAGACAGCACTTGGCCTGCTGGCCGATGTTGGAGCAGATGTCGATGAATTCGGTGGTGTTGGTGGGAGTGGATGGGGCTGTTCGAGCATTAGTATGAGGGTCTGGAGATGAGGGTGGTAGTCTGGGACGTACGAGTGGCACAGTTCAAGTCGGCGAGGTTGAGGACATCGGTAGCGCAGCACTGGGCGGTCGTGCCAGAGCAGACGGGGACTTGGCGCTCAGCGAGCTGGGCCGGAGCAGCAGCGGCCATGGCGGCGAAGGCAATGGTGAAGATGGTGGAGTATTGCATGTTGAGGATTTGGGGTGTTGGTTGGTTGGTTGATTGGTTGGTTTGGTGGTGGTAATGGTAATGGACTGTGAAGTGTATTGAAGTAGTTGGTATGAAGGTAGAACCGATGATGTTTGATGTTGTTCAAATGTCGACATTGGAGCAGGTCTTTATACGTTTCTCTGTCCCTATATGACTTTACCTGTCTAGGGGTGGTCATCGCATCGGACCCATGCCAGCCCAACTACCACTACGTGTAGTCCATGCTTTGTGAGAATCGTCATCCCAGTACTCTTGTCCAAGAGAGAAGATTGTTGAAACTTGACCTGCGCAGGGTATCTACCACACCATCACACTCTGGGGGCCAATTCCAAGATTCAACAACGGCATTTCTTCCCGCCCTGGTAATGAGTGACGTCGATCTCGATAGTTCAGCTCCAATGTGTCGGTCTCCACACCCTCGATCGAGTTTGAGGCACACGTGGTGTAGCCACTGGGAATCGCTAAGGCAGGCATGGTAACCCTTGCCTGTACATTGAAAATATACTGTAAATGCGGTCTTGTGGATCGCATCTCGGGGGACGCACTCCCCGTGGCAGTGATGAGCGATGGCAGGGCAACATGGCGGAGAATTCCTTGTGCCAGTATCAAGATGCGTTGACAGACATGCCTGCAGTGCGGTGCTTCCGTGGGGATGACATGCGTCACACAGGACAACATTGACTTGCAGCATGCCTCCCATGGAGTTGGGCATGAGACATATGACAGCTGGGACACTTCTCGCGCGCCTGACAGGCGACATACTGCAATGTTCTAAAAAGGCGACGTTGGAAAAGGGAAGTGGAACGCCTTCTCATTCGTAGCATGAACGGTTCATTTCCGAGCGGCTTCTTGGAAACATGCGGGGATGGAGACCCAGGCCCGCACCATTATCCTGGTGCTAATGCCCTGGGGTCACAAGATGGGAATGAGTCCTAGTGCGAATCAGATGTAGATGCGGTTATGTGGCAAGGATGGCATTCTGGTTAACAATCGCATTCTGGGTGGGCCCTGCATCATGACTCGTTGTGAAGAGGTGAAGTTTGCCATCGAACATGGATAGACATATGCATCTTTCAAGCATGCGATTTAGCAAATACGACATGAAGTGCTTGTGTAGCAACGTTGGCCAGGATGCGCCGCCAGCCCGTTGAAACGTCGTGCCAATATTAGAGACGGGAGGGAAAGGTGACGAGAAGCCGCCAATCGCACAGCTTGAGAGAGTTATTAGTTTTTCAATGAGCATAACGGGCGAAGGGGAATGGAGAATGACGAAGGGGAAGTATTTGAAGCGGTAACATATATAAGCAGGGGGGATAAGCTTATAGGGGGGAAAAACAGGTACAAAGGTAGAAAGTAGTGGTTTTGCGGCCAATCCACTGGCCCAAGTAGATCAATTGCCGTTACATGCATGGTAGCCCATGGTGCCTGATGAACCAGCGCGCTCGAAGAGATGAATTAGTGGCGAAATTAATGCACTTGCAGTGTCGAGTGCTAGGGTGGTGTGTGGTGGTGGTGGTGGTGGTGGTGGTGAAGCAAGAAATGTGCACAGCCATAAACTCCCGTCAGGGGCTGTTGTCGTGTGGTGGCTTTGGTTGCCGCCCCGCTTGCATCTGATTTATCGACGTCACATCCCACCACGCCTTACACCCTGCAGCCACTCTTCACCCTGCAAGACTGTCCATCGACATCATAAAGCAGGCCTCCCCGGTTGAATTGCCATTAGTCCACACTATTGTACGCATATGACCGTTCAACCTATTTTGACACGTCCCTTTTCTTTCTGTCAAGTTCCCAAGTTTGGCTCGAGGCGACAGCATTCATCCACGCGAAGGGGCGAACTTTGGAACAGGTACCGGGGGCAGCGCATGGATTTTGCGGGTATGAGGCTCTTCGGTTACTCCGCGATAGGTACTCGACGAAATTTCAGGAGGCCTCAATGACATCAGGGCAAGAAGGGCCGTCATCGTCGACATTGAGACTGGTGATTGTATGGTTAGGATTAAAATGAAGCGGATATGTGGAAGAGAAAGCTACGTGTAAGACCTGATTAGAGGGATATGAGAAGACGAGATCGGATGGTATATAGCGCCAGTACTATATATATACATATGCAAAACAAACATTATGCGACTCCTGAAAATGCGATTCAACCAGGTGCGATGCAACGCGAAAAGGACTTTTAGGGTTCTCGTCGTTTCCTCTTCTGCTTAGAAGAGATAGTTTGCAGCCTTCTTCCATCGACTTCGAGGGCTCTCTTCCAATATCTCCGATAGTTCTTCGTGCCAACGGCCTGTCAACAAATCGGCTTCCGAGGGCTTGATGAACTTGCTCCTTGTCACAAGCTTGTGGCCAATGTACAGAATAGCGAACAGAATCAAGCTAATGTATGAGATGAAGAAGTCCTCGGTACTCCAGGGGACGAATGCCGTGAAGCCTTGGGTCAAGGTAATGATGGAACAGAAACTAAGCCCGTACCATGCCAGAGATGATCCACCCCAGCTCTTGTACGGGAGAGTGTCGCGATCGATGTTCTGGACCTTCAAAGCCCGAATAAAACTGATGTGGCAGATGCAGACACAAGCCCATGCAATAAACCCTGCAACCCCAACAATGTTGAGCAACCAGTTGAAGATTTGGCCGCCGTTCGCGCTCAAGTTCATATAGGCAAGGAGACCAAAGGCCGATGTGAAAGCCACGGCAAAGTAGGGGACTCCTCTCTTTGAAGCACGGGTAAAGAAGCGGGGCGCGCAGTTCTCCTCGGCGAGACCAACAAGTATACGACTGCCGCTGTAGACGTTGCTGCTCGCAGCAGATAGAACCACAGTCAAAAGAATGGCGTTGATGAGATCAGGCAGCACTTTCACACCGGCAAGTTGCGCGGCGATGACCAAAGGCGAAGAACCGGCATTCGTGTGCCCTATCACCATGGACGGGTTATCCGAAGGAACCAGGATACCAACGAAGAATATGGTAAAGACAAAGAGAAGGAAAATGCTCCAGAAGGTCTTGCGGATAGCGGTCGGCATGGTCTTGCGAGGATTCGCGCTCTCTCCCGCACCAATCGCTACCAACTCAGTTCCCTGGTAGGCAAATCCGGCCTGAATAAGGACTGCCCAGAAGCCCACAAACTTTCCAATGGCATCTTGTGATAGATAATAATTGAAAGCTCCCGGATTCATCCAGTACGAGAAGCCGATGTATCCTTGAGGGCTGGCGCCGGCATTTACGCAGATGCCAAAGATCCAGAATCCCACGAGAGCTACAACCTTGATGCTGGAGAACCATAGTTCGGCTTCTCCGAAGAAGTCCACGGGCATAAAGTTCATCGCAGTGATTGGCACCCAAAAGATGGTAATGAAGATGCCGATGCTCAAATCCGTGTTCCACCACTGAATGATGAGTCCAGCGGCTGTGAGTTCGAGCGCGAACGTAACGCTCCAGTTAAACCAATAGATCCATCCCATTGAAAAACCAAGACTAGGGTCGACGAATCGAGCTGCATATCGTGTGAAGGCTCCGGATATGGGAATGTACGTGGCCATTTCCGCGATGGAGAGCATTACGGAGTAGACTAGGGATCCAACAAAAACATATGCGAGGAGGGCTCCGACCGGACCAGCCGTTGCTATCGAACCTCCTGAAGCAATGAAGACACCTGTGCCAACAGTGCCACCTAGTGCATGTTAGGACTCGATTCAATATATATAATTGAACGAGGTGAGACGTACCAATGGCAACGAACTGCAGATGCCTGGATTGTAACTTTCTCTGAAGTTGCTGGGGTTCAGGGGTGCCTTGCTTCTCGACGTCGTTTGTCAACTGAGCGACTGATTTCTCCGAGCGCTGGTCCATGGGTACAGGAGCAATGTTGCTTGTCATTGGTTTGACTGGCTCCATCTCGGGAAGAAAAAAAATCAAATCCTGATTAGTATCGGATCAAAGTGAGTACAATTGTCGAGTATGGTATTGTTGGGGAGACATTAGTATTTAAATGGAGCTCGTGATGACTTGCAGTTGAGGCATTTTGGACAACTCGAATGGTCAGCGCTCGGGCTTTCCCTTTACAGTACGGGTCAGTGTGGTGAAATGAAATTTTCATCGTGGTTCCACATTGGCGTGCCGAATTCCTCGACCTCGCCGCGTCAGTTTTTGTCCAAGGTCCATTTTTTCATGGGATGATTGCCAGCCATCAGAAAATTTCACCCTAGCAAGCATCGGCTAACGATGGATCTTCGCATCTATGAGTGAATTAGTGGAAATATTTGCGGACTTTGTCGTCGGAACGGTGGTGGGCGACGATGGGCGGTGGCTGGCGGTAGCGATTGCAAAGACTTTTGGTTAGGTTACATAAGCGCCAAGGTCAACGCTTACACGTGACATGTCATCCCTTGCTCAAGATTCTTCGCGTTTCCAGACATGCTTCCTCATCAGACTTTGCACCCCACCAGCACACCACCGCCGTTGCCACACAGTATCCCCAGTCTTTGAACTGATGCACACGTTAGGAGCCTCGACATGACAAGCGCCAGTCCAGACCTTTTTTCAACGGCCGCCTTGTACAGTACATTACATTCGGCGTATGCTTTCCGTCTTGACACACTTCTATAGCAGCTCGTTTTCCAAGATGGCGACACAAACATATCCAAACGCGACCCCTTTTTTGTCGTCTCCCTCCTATCACCGAACTGTCTTCGATACGTACATCCGCTCGCCGACGACTCGATGCGACTACACGCCGTCCGCGGCTGTAGTAGATTATCATGCCGCATCTTGAGAGCCCCTTCTCTTCGAATGCGATCCCTGACGATCTAATCCGAGATGGATGTATATACGCACCAGCCGTGAAGATGCAATAATCAGGTTGGCATGATGGGACTGCTTGCAGCAAACAGATAGACGCGAACGGATACACGGCATCGCCCTGGGGTAAAAGACACACCTGGAATGAACGCGACGTGATATCTCTCTCTCGTGCGGAAGAGAAGATGTGGATTCTGCATTGTAAAGGCAGGAGGGCAGGAAGGGAGCCAGCAGTGCTGCAGGCAACAATAGAGTGAACGCTCGCTACTACATACTACCTATGCCGTAAACTAGCATGCCATCGTGGTTTGATTCTGGCGTCGTGGTGGTCGGTCATCCATGATTGATCGATACCTGCCTGCATCATTGCAATAATCACCTTCCTACATTGTATCCCCCTCCCCCCCAACCCGCGGGGATATGTAGTCATTGTATATGTACACACAACGCGTTTATTAATTAATTCGTATCCCACTAAACGCCTCATCGGGTCAATCCGGACCGGACCAAGCCGCCGCATTCCAACAGCGCGCCGTAATTACCCAACTAATCATCGTATGTATCTGTGGCGAAGCCGCGAAGCATGCATCGGGAGCCGACCCTGCCTGCGTGCATATTACCATCATTTATCCATCCATCTAATATCCATTTAACAACCCCCCCCCCCCCCCCCCCCGTTCGTTCTGCGAAACTCAAACACCACCATGGCCGCCCAAGTATGTAGAATGAATCTATGAAGTTACTTCACTCTTTTTTTGCACACGCAGCATGGATGGACCGACCGACCGACCGGGCCGAGCCGAGCCGAACCTAATCGAATCGAATCGAGCCGAGCCGCGTGGGATACATACATACATTATGATACATACATATATACATACATACATACATACATACATACATACATACATGTCTCTCTCTCTCTCCCGTGCCGTGCCGTGCCGTGCCGTATCGTATGTAAGTAAGTATGTACCTAAATCAAGTGTGGGTGGGGGGAAAAGAGGTGCGTCGGGGGTTGTTTGTTTCGTATGTATGTATGTATGTATGTACATATGGGCGGTATCTATGTACTTGGGCTTTGCACTGCTGACTGACTGACTGACTGACTGACTGACTGACTGACTGTGTGTGTGTGTTACCTACCTTGGCGTGTTATGTACGGGCGTTGCACTCATTCATTCATTCATTCACTCACTCACTCACTCACTCACTCACTCACTGTATCATTTTCCATAATTAATACGCTAATTATATTAATACATACACATTTACGGTAAACTCAACACACGAATAATCATACATATATACAACGACGCAATAGCAATTAGAAATAGCGCAATTATTATTCTTTCTTTCTTTCTTTCTTTCTTTCTTTCTTTCTTTCTTTCTTTCTTTCTTTCTTTCTTTCTTTCTTTCTTTCTTTCTTTCTCTCTATAAAGAGTGCTTGAACAGATGCGATTAACGTTTATATATACATATCTCTATACATACACACATAATTACACATACGTACATGTACATGTACATGTACATGCATATAAACATATGATGATGATGATGATAATGATGATAACTACCTATATGCAAAAAAGAAACCGCAACATCTCTATGTTTTTTTTTCTTTCTTTCTTTCTCATCAAAGTAAAAAAAAAGAAATTCAAAAAATATTCGCTCGTCTCGTCTGCATCGCCGCTGCAAGGCGGGGCGGGGTATAATGCGCTACAATGGGCAAAAGAAAGGAAAAGAGAAGAGAAGAGAAAGGAAAAATAGGTACGATGCATGTTGGTAGATATAGTGGGGCCTTGCTTCCGCTTATTGTTCTTTTCGTCGTGTTGTGGTTGTTTGGTGGTGGGTATTGCGCTGGTGTGAGGTGCCCTTTTTGGGTTGGCCTTTGGGAGGGGGGGAATGGAGGTCAGAGGTTGTTCGTATGTGAGCGATAATGAATGTGAGGGGTCGTTGGTTGGAATATGCAGGTTGTGTTTCATGGATGCTGTGTCTGTTTGGAGTGGGCTTGGCCTCGTATGTTCAAGTTGGTGGCCTTGGTATTGGAGAACCCGAGTGAGTGATATGTTCGTGTCGAGGGCGAGGTTGGTGGATAGCGACAACAAGTATGGCCGCACGTGAACTTGAATTGATTCCGAGTTGGTGGCCATCCTTTTACTCATCGACGGTGGTTGCGGGTTCTGGAACGAGTCAGTCTCTCTACTCGATAGTGACGATGAGCGTGAGGCAGCACATACAAAGCAATCTTACACCTGCTTCCACGCACTCAATCTCTTCTCATACATCTTCTTCATAAAATCCACACCATGCCAGTCCATCTCCTGTCTGCTCAGCCTCCCGTACGCTGGTGGTGGCGAGGTTGGCATATCCGGGACCCCCTGTCCATCGAGTTCATATACCGAATGTGTCGTCCCAATGGTGCTCTTGCTCCATCTACTCTGCAAATTCGCTTGTTGCTTCTTCGTGCTCTCATTCCTCGCAATGCTCTTGGAACTCTTGACGCTTCTGACGCTGTACCAGCGCCGCGGAGCCGCGGTGGGTGATGATGGCTTGTCGGCGAGATGACCGGTTTTTTCGTCCTGGCCTTGCTCGAAGACGAACCGCCAGTGGAGGAACCAGTTTGCGGGCTTGGACGTGAAGGATCGTGTTGGTGAGGGGGGCGGGTTTGATGATTTTTCGGCGTCGTGTATTGTGTGCACTGTACCCCGACGGGACGTCGACGAGGGCATTTCGTACACGTTGAGATCTACGCCGTCGAGATCGTGCCTCCTGATGGTGCCCACGCGCGTGATCATCTCGCCCCTCTTTTCTCTTTCCGCTCGTCGCGCCATTTTGATCTGGTCTCTGCTGCGAACGATGGGCGTGATAGGCGACACGACGACTGGTGAAGCAAGCGTATTCGTCTGTGCCGATGGCGCAGTTTGCGGTCGTCCAGTTTCTTCTCTCACGCGATCCCAGAGCCAACTTCTCCTATTCTTCCTCACGCGTTCAGTGGCCTCGAGTTCGAACACGGGACCCGTGTGTTTCTGCCATGGCCAGCGGAGCGTGGGACGCCAGCTGCGTATCCGGTCCATTGAGAAGCGGGATGTGAATGGCTCGCGCTTTTCATCCAGGTTGGTTTTGTTGCTCGGGAGGCAAAACCAGGATCCGGATTTACCTTTGCGCATGCCGAGGAAGAAGAAGAGTCCGGCGCAGACAAGAATGGAGATGGTTATGCAGAGGTTGATGCCTATCTTCCGGCTCTTCGCACTGCGTGGGAAGAGGTGATGCGTATGTGATGAATGTGGGTTGGTGGTCGATGTGCGTGTAGTGAATGTCCATGTCTGTGTGACGGGAGCGGCATCGACAGTAGTGAGGATAGTTGACGAGACGACGAGAAGGAATCTTGGTAGAGACAGAGCAGTCGACGGCGACATGTTGAAGTTGTTCATCTTGATCCACCACAGTATTAACGAACAAACGAACGACAACCGAACAAGCAAGTGACCTCCACAAAACAGACGACAGATGTTGATGTAGATCAGCCAACACCTCTTCAAACCCCAGGGCGCGGCGCTCCTACAAACTTAAAGCTCCCTGCCCAGTGAGTGGGCTACATTTCCTACACCGAGATAGACCACCGATCACGCCCCCTCCCTGCTTTGGTCTACTTTCCCGCGCGACTCGGGCTTGCTCGTTGGCAGGCAAGCCATGAACGGATCGTCTAGGCGCAGGCACAGCGTCAACATACTCCATTGAAACTCGCTTCGGACCGCTGACGTGGGATTCTAGAAGAGATTTCCACCATTTCTTACCCTTTCCTGCCCAGTACCTTTGTACGACTACTGTGCACACTGTATGTACAGCCCTGCCCCACAACAGGCGTAGTCTCCCCAGTGTCAGTGGCTCGGGATGTTTTGACGAGGCGTGTTTTGGCCCCCCTGACTAATGGGAGAAGGCAAGGCGTTGGGGGCGCGGTACTTGACCTTGCTCGACTGCTATGTTTCATCTCCCGATTGTTTCCCGAGGCAATACTCGATACGGCGCTCTTGGGGCAGAATGAATAGTATCGGGCATGGAGAAGCTGGATTTGGGCCAAGTGTTGACAGTGAGGCGTTTGAATGTGGTGTTACTGTTTCATGTGTACGTATAGTATGCTGGTTGTTTGGTTGTTTGATTGTTTGGTTGTTTAATTGTTTGATCGTGTAGATAAGTCATCCATATAGACCTGTGACGTTGGCATAAGTGTTGAAAAGGTCGGCGATGCCATAAAGGCTCCTGCACGAATTAGGGACCATTGTATCGAATGCTCAGCATCGCGACCAACAAACACCATCAAACCCAAGAGAACCCAAGAGAACTCACAATAACGGTATTCGTCTCCCCACATCGCCCATCTCGCACACCACAGCCACATCCTCAACTGTGAAACCGTCTGCCTCGTTCCTCTCCCACCGACCTTCTCGCAACCCTCCCCCTCCCCCTCCCCATTCTCAAGTAGGTGGCACTCCATCTATTCTCGCCCCCCTCCCGTGTTGGTCCCGCGTAATGATGATCATCTCGTAAAGCAGCCAATATTGCCCATCATCAGCGAGACATTTTCAGAAGGCTGGTGCCAATCACATCACCATGTACGCCCGTATTCTTAGTCCCCGAAGTCCGACGCCGAACCGGTACGGTACGACTACGGTAAGAAGGACGACGCGAGAGAAAGAAGAAGGAAAGAAAAAAAAAAGAAACACAAAAAGTATTGACTAATTAGCGCGTTACTGTGGAGAAAGAAATAGACGCTTCCGCCATTGATGCGGATGGAATGGTTTGCATTTGAGATGGTGGCGTGGCGTGGTCTGGGGCGGGGGGGGGGGGGGGGGAGGGGTAATCATTAGGCCGGGGGGGCATCTGATTTAGCGTCACCACGTCGGCTTTCTACATACAAGTATACATACACGTGCACAACAACAACAACAACAACAACACGCACCCCTGCCCATACATATCTAGGCATTATTATTATTATTATTATTATTACTATTACTCATTACATTTCATCTCATTTCATCTCATTCCATTCCATCTCAATCATCTCATCACTCTCCCCAAGGTTCGCTGCGCCCGCACACCCTCCTCTGCCCCAGTTGCACGAACACATGTACAGTACATGGGTTTGCTACTATTTTCATACCACACGCACCACGCGGGAAGGATCTGCAAGCAGTACATACACAGTACATACACAGTATGTATACATACATACAAAGTACATATATATATTAATTAGTGCACCTGGTTAGATCGGCGAACAACTAATCACATTCACACATATGTGCACGCACTTGTCGCGTTTAGGATTGGCGAGGAATTGATTGGCATGGTTGTTTACTGTGTGTAGTATGTACACAGCCTTGCTTGCTTCGGTGCGGTGCGGAGCGGAGCGCAGAAGGGGTGGTTTTTTTTTTTTGCCTTGCTATACTTTTCTCGGTACGTACATACGTCTTCGGGGTTTGAAGGGTGGTGGTGTTTGCGTGCTACGTTTGATAAATCATCTATTATTGCAAGGCGGATTTCTTGACAAGGCTTTATTTACGAGTGAGCTTGCGCTTGCGCCAGAAAAAATTAAATTAAATTTGGCTACATAGGTACAAGACTCTCTCTTATTAACCTCTTTGCAGTCGAGTTTGTCAATGCGTGATGAATCCGTGACATCTTGGTTCCGAATCCGTCACGGGCACTCCTTCACCATCACAGCTATGCTAGGTACCCAGACGTGGGACCCCAATTCGACAAGGTTTGGGTGTGAGTCTGCCTGCTCGTACAAGTCTTCCTCAACTAAAAGCTAGCACAAGGCAGCAAATCACCTTCATCATCTTCTTCTATCCGATCCTCTTGCGGAGGCTAAGCACTTAATGCGCATAGGGTGGCAGTTGAGACGACTCCTGATCTGGGCCTCTGCCCTTTCCTTTATCCAGCTTCTTCACCGGCTCTCCCAAATCCATCACACCACCTTCTTCTTCTTCTTCCTCCCCACCAGTCCGCGGGACCTCGTTCCTCCAAGCCCCATCTCTAAACACCCTCTTCTCCTCCCCCAACACCCCAAACATGCCCTGCTTCTCCGTCACCGGCCGTCCGGGTATCTTCCACAACTCATCCTTCTTTTTGTTCTCCTCAAGCAGTGGCTCGGGACTGAAGCGATTGATAACAGGCAAATTTATATTCGATGCAAGAATGCTATTGGGACTCAACCTCGGTCCCTTCCTCGGTGCAGGCGAGGCACCCAGAAGACCAGATGCATGATGAGGCGTCATTCCCATATTGGGTGAAGCGAGATGCCGGCCGAATCTAGCATGTGGTGTATTATCTGTTGCTGAAGGACCAGCTCGCACGAGTGGATTCCCCGGGGACAAGACTACTACTTCTTTGCGGAGGGGCGACGGGGGTAGTGGCGGTTTGCGACCTCGGTGCCGTGGAGTGATGATGCTTTGCGGGGCAAGAGGCTGAGACTGACCGCCTGGAGGTGTCGATGTTGGCATCGTGGACCTCGTTTTTTTGAGATGGGAAGGAGTGCGAGTCGAGATCGGGCGGCCGCGCCGTCCCAAGAAGACTTCTTCTTCCTTTCCGCTATCGGAATCGCCAATGAAGGATCCTGGCATGGGTCGATCTTCCTCTTCCTCCTCTTCCTCCTCCTCCTCCTCCTCCTCTTCTTCCTCGTAAGCAGCATCATCAGAATCGGAATCAGAGTATTCAAACCCGAAACTGGACGGGCCACTCGGCACCACCGGTCCACTGGCTTTACACTCCATCAATCGTCCCATTTCATCAACCTCCACCAACTCCCCTTCACCCTCACCCTCACCCTCACCCTCACCCTCACCCTCCAACACCGTATTCCCCTCCCCGTCCACAGTCTCTCCCCAGGGACATATCCCATCCAAGTATTCAATCACCCCCGAAACCCCATCATTACACTCCTCCGTCTTCCCCGTCACCCACAGTACGCAGTATATAAGCCCTGTGCCGCAGGCCATGCTGAAAACTGTGGCAAATAGTCCGTATAGTGAGGGGAGCAGCAGAACGTCTCTAAATTCCACGTACATAACGACGCTGAGGACTGGTCCAAGGGTCTGGCGGTAGGTGACGAAGGTGTCGTAGGAGAGGACGAATATGAGGCGGCAGGTCTCAAACAAGTCGGCGAAGAAGTTGTATATTATGACAACGTCCCGAACGGGCTCGCGTAGGGCCTCGGCGAACAAGTTGTATATTACGAGAATGTCCCGAACGGGTTCGCGCAGGACCTCGGCGAGCGGCATCGCTGATGTTTTTGCTTTTTAGAATATCCTTCGTGTTTTGTCTTCTCGTTACTGTTACTGTTGCTGTTGCTGTTGCTGTTGCTTTTTGTTGTTATTGCGATGGTATAGGTACCGTGGCGGTAGAGGAGGTACCGCGGGAGTAGAGATACCCCGGTGATAGAGAGAGGTGCCGCAATGGATGATGTATCGTGATGATGTGTGGTGATGATGTATGGGGAAAAAAAGGAACAGGGAAGGTGTGGGTGAGAGGGCGACCTCGCGAGCGGGCTATAACTTGCGCTATCGACCGATCTAGAAAGCAGCAGGAAGCAAGTGAGTGCGCCGCGTATTGTCTGGTGTTATCAAGGTGCTTGGTTTAGGAGGTGAAGACAAAGGGGAATTGCGTTTGCGCTTTATATCTGCCGCGTTGCCGTCGCTGTGGGGGAACAAGAAAGCGAGGTGAAAGAAGAAACACACAAGACAACACAATGTAGATTCGACTCCTAGCTCTTCTTACAATGCTCGCAATAACCAAAGATTCTTTCTATCAAACGCAAATTTCCTTCTACATCGTCTCAACTCACTAATACTCTTTTTCCGCGATGCCCGGTACAGAAACGAGAGCAAGAATGAAGAGCAAAATGTTCCCTGAAGTCTTCTAGGGGTTGATAAGTCTATGTTGGTGTATTCATATGCCCAAGGTTCCTAAATCATTACCTGCCCAAATTTCCAACCCAAAGGCATGCCAGTACTTACCCGCGCCATGACTATGCAAATCAATCCTAGAGCTCTGAAGCTAGGTCTATATCTATCATTTATCAACGCTATCCGCACTCTTTCTACTGCTATTCTTGAAGACCCTGTTGCGCGCCAAGAGCTGCGAGATCATGAAATGCGAAACATCTTCGTCGGCCCAGTACGCGAGATGTGAGGCGATACTGGCTAGTAAGGAGATATCGAAAGCCTGATCGTGGGTTAACAAAACGCTGTTCAGGAATGGAAAATCGCCGTATAGAGAGGTATGGAACACTCACTCCTTCCTGGATACTATAATCCACTCTCCCGTTCGCATTCAGAGCCCTCACTTTGGCCTCTTCCTTCCTCAATTTTCGGCTTCGCTCCTCCAACTCTTGCCACTCCAAATCCTGTTCGACATCTCTGTCACCATCTTCACTTTCTCCGGCTGGTCTGGCCTTCTGAAATCCAGAATACAGTGTCTCAATGTCTGAGTCGATGAGCGTTGGGGGGTGTTCTCCGTTGACGCCTGGCGCGATCGGTTCCTCGCCTAAGCGCTTCTTCTTCTCTTCATTGATGAAGGCTCTTGTTGGCTCTTCGCTTTCTGTGCCTTTGACAGGGCCAACTCCAAGTGGACGAGACGAACGTTGGCCGTGGGTAAGATCAGAACGCATACTCACGGCTTCGGTTCCAGAGATTCCAAGGCTTCTGTTGAGCAGGCCACTGGCAATGCCGGAGAATGCAGATGACCAGAAATCGGTTACGCCTTGACCAACCCTTGCTCCAATGCCAGTCAGACCCTGAGCGGTCGGGCCGCCAAAGATGCCCTTTTTAGTGTACGGGAGAGGCTGGGGCTTCAATCCCGACATGGCTGGAGAGATAAGCGGCTCGAGACGGTAGCTGATCGGATCGGTGGGATGGAATATGTTGAACAGCTGTTTGCAGAGCGGTGATGACGTTGTTACCTCAAACAGATTGCCCTGCGCAGCGAAGGGATCGTCTAGTGGACTGGCTGGTGTCTCCGGTGGAGTAAAGGAGCTCAGAGGTCTTCCAGCGATGGTTCGCCCTTTGAGCATCTGGAACAGGCCAATAGGTGAACCTAGAGCATAGAAATCTTCGACCTCGAAATCAAGTTTCAAATTCTCTTCGGTGGCACGACGGCGTTTGCTGGATTGCGAATGCGACTTAGGTCCTTCTACTTTCTGCAGGCATAGAATATCGAACATGATGGCGGAACCAAGCGAATGCCCAACAAGACTTACTTTGCCTTTGAAAGAGGGATTTCGTTCCTTGAACAAGCGATAAATGCGATTGCATTCCTGTAGAACTATACGCGAGATGTGACCTTTGTAGGCTGGGCTCTGGTAAAGCAGAATGTCTAGCGCGAGATCGGTGAGTAGATTGCGTACAGCTGGAACACCTTCGACAGTAATGTCTTCCAAATTCGGATACTCGTGATCGTCGAAATCGATATCACCAAGATCATGTTCCTTCCGGTTATGCTTCAAGCTCTGCATCGGAAAATCCAACATATGTCGCCAACAGATGGGCATGACTTGGACTCTACTATTCTTGAGCTCCGTGTCAACCTCCGAATTGAGTGCTTGTAGATCGGGGGAGTTTGCGTAGACGGATTTGAGCGATTTACGTAACGTGTTCACGTCGTGAATGAAATTGACGCTCTCCAAGCGTATGCCTAGTCTTTGACCGATACCATGAGTGACAAGAAGCAGATGTTCGATTTCACGCCCCTGCTCGTCCTTGCCCTGATCCTTGTAATCTTCGCGTATCTCCTTCTCATCCCGCTTCCGAATCTCTTCTTCTTGTTTTTCTGGATCGCCGGGCGCCGCAGCTGTCATCAGGGATGACATGTGTCGCTCCAAAGTTCTAGCGACGGATGGGGAATGCGCACCATCGCTGTCGTCCGAAGCGGTGTCGTCCGAAGTCGAGGTGGGAGGTTCGGCTATGTATTCTCCATATGCTAATGAGGGCGTTGTGGGTCGGTCCGTGGCTTCGGTCTTGCCATCACTTTTGTCTGTCTTTACATCCTTCTTTTTGCTAGGATCAATGTATCCACGGGTGTACTTTATACCTGCGTAGTGGGCACCTCCAGCAAACCGTTGATACAAAGTGCCTCCCATGCGCGAAAGAAAGTCATCCGTCAGGACCCAGGCGGTTGTTTCGTCTTGATACGTCACGACAGAGTTCATGTGGGCACCAAAAAGACGGTAGGTGCGGGAACTATCGTCTGGAGACGCTGACGTAGCAGGCTTCTCAGGTGCCACTTTGTCGTCAACCTGATCTCGATTCGCTGCTGCTGTGACTTCGGCCTTGAGGTTGTCGTAAGAGGATTTTGGCGTCACGGGGTTCGATGTCGAATCGCGGCCACCAAAAGCAGCCTTCCGGTAATCATCCCCGCCTTTCGCATTCAACGAAACTGGGCGTTCCCGCGGCTGTGATGTCGATCGTGTTTCGGCCTGCTTAGCAAAGCGCCAGGGTCTCAATTTTAGAAATCCCTCTTCAAGCTGTGTAGCGAGATGCTCGTCGCAAGGTTCTCCGTCCTGTTGAAACCATGTTCCTCTCTTCACGTCGTATACAGGGCCAAGCCAGTACGCAGGCGCCAGCTCGCGGGTTTCGATCTCAACATCGAACAGATAGTCCTCGTTAACAGGAACCTTGGTGCTCGTCTCTTCGCCACTGTCCTTTTGTTCTTCGGCAGGGGAGGTGGGACTAATTATCCCTCTTCTCTTGTCGGTAGCGTTGGCCTCCTCTGAGAGCTTCAGGAATGCCGATTCTATGGAGCGCGAGTCGCCAGATGAAAATGCAATCCATTTTCTGGGACGGGGACCGGGTTTATCGGACGGTGGAGGTGCAACTTTGGAGGTAAATGGTTTTCGCTTGGGAATCTAGGTGAATTGTGAGCAGTGATACACCAGCAGTCTGTAGTCATGGCCTACTTACATCTACAGCATGGAACCATCTCACCGCAAGTGGTGGACAGTCTTTTGGATATTTCTTCAAACTTAAACCGTGCCGGCGACTGATGGTATGATCGCTTGCCCTCTGCGGGCCCATATCCGGAAACTGAGGTTTGGCTTCATCCTTCTCCTTGGGCGTCTTGGGTGTCAGTGGGGCCTTTGGAGTAGAGCTTCGCGATCCCCAGGGCGAGAGGGCATTGATGCCGACAGACAGAAAGGTGGGCTTTGTCTCAGGGGTCGACATGGTGGTGGAAGGCTCGGCGTCGCCGCCAGCGCTTCGTTTGGTAGGCCAGTTCGCGGTGGGTGGGCGTGTTGTTAGGAGTGGTGTTGTAGGAATGAGTCTGGGGAGACGGATCTGCTCGCGGATTAGGGGAAGGACCTTGATGGACGTGCGAGGCGTTTCGACGGTGATGCGAGGTGTGTGTGTTGTGAGATTTGAAGGAAGATTGAATGGAGACAGAGATTATGTGTGAGGGCAGAATAGAGCAGGATGGAGTGTCTGCTGGTGCAAGATGTCTGCTGGACCTTAGATGCGGCGGCAACGCTGATCAAACGTCACACCGGGCCTAGCGCTGTTTGGCGGGGCAGAAGCTCTCGCGTATTCGTATTGTACGAAGAACCCCATAGATTGATTTATTACCTTATCCTTCACGCCCTTGTACTGTGAGCCTTGAAGACAGCGACCATGTACTCGACAGTTCATTTTGCCTACAACACACATTCTCTTTAGCCATGTTCAACTATCCCCATGAACATGCTCTCGCCATCTTGTCGGTTCCCTCGGCGCCCTCCATCACCTTACACCCATCCCCCTCATTGAAAGACTGATGAACAAACTCAACCACGATCAATCAATCGAACCATCGGTCGAGCAAGGCCTATTGGAAATTCTGGCCACGAAAAACGTCGGCTGTCCGGACGGCATTGCCGCAGCCCGTGTCATGGCATACGAAGCCGTCCGAGCCGGACGTCTGTGGGTGAACAAGGTCGAGGACAACCAACTCATACCCATTTCAAGATCCTCGGGAAACCTACAATTGTACAGTACAGCTCCGAAGCCCTCCAAGTTCTTCCTGCTCTCGATGCATTCTCATTGTCACTCCCCGTCGAGCATGCGTGCTTCTTCTTCTTCTTCTTCTTCTTCGATAAAAGGCAGTAGTGACCAAGGCGACCTCGGTGCTGTCACATCAAAGCATGCCATGTTATACAAGTGTAGTGCGATGAATGGAAATCAGCACAATGGTTAACAGGTTCGGTTCTGGGGTCGAAATGTGGGGGGCTTGGGCTTGGTTGTAAAATCCTTCACTAGCATAACGGCGAAACTCTGCCCACCAACGGCAGTCTTTCATCCTGACCCAGGTCAAACAACACCACATGCGCATTGCAGACTGCGAGCGTGCAGATGCACTACTTACGGAGCTTTAAGCCTCTTCCGGCTTCCAAGTTTCCTAGATCCACTTCCCCTCAATATGGGGTATATTGTTTTACGGCGCGGACCCGGTAATATTAATAAGAGCAGCCGGAAAAGATTTGCATACATGCATATAAGTAGTTCGTTGCATGGGGAATATGCTTGCAGTACAAGAGGGTGATAATGGAGGGCCGCGTTTCAATATCCTAAGCCAAACTTCACGCCATGTCTTCGCTCAGGTGCTTCATCGTCTTCGCCACATGCCTCATCTTTACATCCGTCAATGGCTTCGATCTCCACCGTAGAAGAGATGCAATCAACGCAACATACAAAGATGCCTCAGCTCCCATTGAAGCTCGGGTTTCCGACCTTCTCGCTCGAATGACCATCCAGGAGAAAACGGCCCAGCTGGTACAGGGAGACATACGCAATTGGGTCAATACCACTACCAACTCCATTAATAACACTGGTCTGGCTTGGAACATGGCCGACAGAGCTGGTCAGTTCTACGTATATGGACTCCCCCCATCCTGGCTCAGCGAGGGCATTAAGATAGCTCAAGAATACATCATACAGAACACAACACTCGGAATCCCAGCTCTCGTTCAAACTGAAGGAATCCATGGCCTTCTAGTTGATAATGCTACCGTCTTCAATAGTCCCATCGCACAGGCGTGTTCCTGGGACCCGGAATTGATCCAGGAAATGGCGCGAATTATCGCGTTAGAGTCACAAGCTGTCGGTGTCAATCAGATTTTCGCACCTCTCGCTGATTTGGCTCGCGAGCTTCGCTATGGCCGAGTCGAAGAAACTTATGGCGAGGATCCCTACTTGGTTGGTGAAATGGCGTACAGCTATGTGGTCGGCATACAAGCCGGAAACGTGAGCGCAACTGTCAAGCATTTCGCAGCTTTCTCAAACCCCGAACAAGGATTGAATACTGGTCCTGTTCACGGCGGAGAGCGAGAACGGCGGACGACTTGGCTGCCACCGTTCAAGAGAGCCATCATTGATGCTGGCGCATGGTCTATCATGGGTGCATACAACTCTTACGACGGCATACCGACAATCGCGGATCATCACTTGATGACCGATATTCTGCGTGAAGAATGGGGGTACCAGTACTGGTTGACATCTGATGCTGGCGCTACCGATCGTCTCTGCTGCGCCTTCAACATGTGTCGCTGCAAGCCCACCGTGGACTCCGAAGCTATTACCATGTATGCACTTCCAGCCGGAAATGATGTGGAAATGGGTGGTGGTTCCTACAGCTTTGAGATCATTCCGAAGCTCGTTGAATCTGGCAAGCTGGACATCAACATTGTGGATACTGCCGTTGCCAGACAGCTCCGGGCGAAATTCGCGATGGGTTTGTTCGAGAATCCGTTCCAGGGTGTACCGGAAAACAGCACTAAAGCCTTCATCCATACAGCGGAACATGTCGAGGTTGCAAGGAGGCTGGATGCCGAATCCATCATATTGCTTGAAAATGACGACAGCACGCTTCCTTTGAACAAGGACGCGCACATCGCTGTCATAGGACCCATGGCCGATTTCGTAAATGTAAGCAATGTCCTATTGTTTACTCCAATACTATCAGAACACTAACGTCCACTCAGTTTGGCGACTACGTAGTCGGCGGCGCACAATATAGCCCCTCAAACGTTACACCCCTCCAAGGCATCCGCAACGCCTCCACCGGTACAATCACCTACGCGCAAGGCTGCGAGCGCTGGTCTACTGACGAGTCCGGTTTCCCCGAAGCTGTAGCCGCCGCGACATCCGCCGATGTCGCTGTCGTTCTGGTCGGAACATGGAGTCGCGATCAAGACGAACTTTGGCAAGGCCTAAATGCGACAACCGGCGAGCATGTTGATATCTCCAGTCTTAACCTTGTCGGTGCCATGGGCCCCTTGGTCCAAGCCATAATCGCAACAGGCAAACCCACCGTTGTCGTATTCCAGTCCGGAAAACCAGTCACCGAGCCATGGATCTCGAAACACGCGGCCGCGGTGGTGCAACAATTCTACGGCGGAGAACAGGCTGGAAATGCGCTCGCAGATGTGCTATTTGGCAACGTAAATCCAAGTGGGAAGCTATCGGTCAGTGTGCCGCATGATGTAGGGAGTCTGCCTGTGTTTTACGACTACTTGAATTCTGGGCGTGGCGCGAGTTCGGACGCAGGACAAGAGTTTGATAACGGAACGCTGGTGTTTGGACACCAGTACGTTCTCGGTACGCCGCAACCATTATACGAATTTGGATATGGGCTTTCTTACTCCAACTTCTCGTACTCGGACGTCACGCTCTCTCAGAGCACTGCTTCGACCACGGATACCATCACCGCATCTGTCAGCGTCACCAACACGAGCCCCGTAGATGGAAAGGAGGTTGTGCAGATCTATGTGCAGGATGTTGTTGCTTCGGTTGCGGTGCCGAATGTGGAGCTCAAGGGCTTCAAGAAGGTTTTTGTCAAAGCCGGCGAGACAGTCAAGGTCGATGTTGAACTCAAGGTCGCGGACTGGGGACTCTGGGATATGAGCATGAAGTATGTGGTTGAGCCCGGCGAGTTTGTCGTTTGGGTGGGGAGTAGTTCGCTGGACATGAGGGGCAATGGGACAGTTGTCGTGTCATAGAAGCGACGTGAAGAGGAAGCATAGCATTCGATGCTGTAAGATAATGGATTTCTCAGCGTACGCACTGAATGTGTATATGTAGTACCCCAGATATAAAAGCGCCTAATCAATCTGGCCAAGCCAGCCTCTCTAAGCAGATAATCTACACACACACATACACACACACTACTTCCCTATCGCTCCCTATCGCTCCTCCTTATCCCATCAACCCCCAAAACCCCATAGCATTCAAATCCGGTCCCCTAACTACCGCCAACCCCCCCAACCTCTCCAACCAATCCCCATACCCATCCCTCTCATATCCCAGATCACCCTTTCTATTCTCTCTCCCCATAACACACAACTCCACCTTCCTCATCTGGCCCTCTCCATAGCGTAATTTATTCATCATACCCATCAGTCTTCCCACAGTGAGGACTCCGTCGTCGGCGACGGACACGGCGGAGATACAGCGCTGGGCCGTGTCCAAGTGATCTCTCGCGCCTGTCCATTTCCCTTTCATGTCCGAGAGACGCTGTGAAGAGACAGCCGGGGAGGCGGTGGTTTCTTGGTCCGTCACCCATTCCTGTGCAATCTTGACTGCTGTGTCAAGCCAGAAGAGGGCGTGTGCTACTTCTTTGCTTTTGCAGAGCAGGGCTTCGTACTCGCGCTCTAGGTGCGCGCTCAGGGAGCTCTGGGTCGTGTTCATTGCTTGCTGCACCCTGGATCCCTAGTGCGTACGTGTGTGTGTTGTAGTTGTTGGAAAAGATTCCGAAAGAGGATGGTGGTTTGGATGTGATGTTGTTATCTTTTCTTCTTTGGAGCTCTTTCTATATACTACAATATAGAACGAAGAAGGTGGGAGTTCTTTCCAAAACAAATGACCTTTTCCCGGGTAAGTAAGTAAGCACGTAAGTTGGTAAATATCGTCTTTGGGCTCTTATTCCTACATGACCAACTGACCAAGGCCCTTCCTTTCCGTGTCCGTATCCAGAGCTTACTATATTATTCAAAGATTTTGGCTGTCAGCTGGACGGTTATTCAATGTTGTGTTCAAATATCTTGAATTTGATTTTACTTTGCTTTAACCTTGCGGCTTTACACAACTAACTACTCATGTGACGCGATACTCCTCATTCACTTTGTCCGCTTCCTTTTCGTCCCACTTTGTGAATTTGTTCTCGTCGAATTTTCCTATCGTTGTTGTTGTTGTTGTTAGACTATCCACTTCATCTGGCTCATTCTCAGCACACGTTGGATACTTCGTCATATACATGAATGGCGCAGCACATGGCTCATTTTCTTCTTCCGTCGCCTTGGAAAAAAGATATATCAAGTACATACTCGTCTTGTCTGAATGCCCTTTGGCCTTTGCTATATCCTCTGGATTGGCTTTGAGATGTTAGGTGTTGGATAGTGTGGGGGTGGGGTGTAATATTGGGGCAGTGTCGGTTTTGACAAAGAGGTGAATTTCTTTGGCGAAGGTTGTTATTAGAGTGGACATTGTATGAATTGAATATTGGGTTGTGTGTGTGTGTGTGTGTGTATGTGTGTGTGAACACTACGCTTGGATGTGAACGTCAACATGAATAGGACACGTTTCCTGGATCACGCATCACTGTTCAAGCTCCCACGTCACATCATCTCACACGTCACCTTGAATCGCTTGTCGAAACATACCACGCCGTCCCATCATCCCTCCGATACCTCATTCCCATTAGAAGTGCCCTTTCTCTATCAGCATCCATAAACCCTTCGAACATCCTTTCAACTTCATGCACCTCCCTCTCGACCAAAGCTATCCATCCGATCATATCTATCGGTCTCTCGCGTTGCCCGAGTCCTATCGGCATCCTCAGATAGTTCACTGCGGCCTCACATTTCTTCCTCGCAGTGCAAATACTCCGTGACCATAGTGCTGCGGGGTCTTCTTCCAGTGGGAGTTCCTGCTCTTTGTGATGGAGTTCAGTGAGTGCGGCTCGGAGCATGTATCTATAGCCTATTCGAACTGTGAGGATGTCGTTGTACTTCTTGCGGAGTGCTGCTTGCTCGGCTTCGGTCGAGCTGAGGGGACAAATGCCGGCATGGTTGAACGATGAAGACATGATGCTGATAACAGAAATTGTTTGATAGATACCATGGGACAGGACAGGTTTTTGGAAAAAGGAACATGTCTAGGTAAGGAAGGAGGGAACTCGTATATACAAAAAGTGTTTACCAAAGACAAACGCATGCTTAGCACGCCGGGAAAACGTGGAATCTACCTACATGTGCTGTTGTATGTACAGTACTGCTGTTGTCGAACATACTTTCGTGAAGCGTGGCATATGCCGGCACCAAGCCAATCAGATCTCTACGCCCCCTCTCCTATGCTTGAACTAATTTATCCTTCACAATACCCACCTTCAAAGCCCTCTCTCTAGTAAAGTCCGGATCATCCCTCCTGCACACCTCCGCTTTGAAGATCTCCTGCCCAGCTAGCCGCAACCAGCTAACCGAGTTTGTCGACAGGAAAGCTTGCAGGAAAACAGTCGCGTCGCGCAGATGAGCTTTGGCATTCTTGATAGCAGTCCTGCGGGTCTCGTTCAGTTTCGCTACCGACTCCGTGAGCATGTTGCGCTGATAGAGCATGTATTCCTTCTCTGCGAGCTCGTGGAGGGTCGCCTGGATCATGCGCCCGTAGCCTATCCTGATAGTTGTTAATTTTTGGTATTGCTCACGGGGACTCGCATCTTCCTCCGGAGAGGAGACCGAAGGGGTGCTCTGAACGGAGTTTGATGACATTGCGTTTGACCTCCTTGGGGGGGGGGGGGTTAGGAATGCAGGGCGTTTGTATGCGTATGGAGGATGTAAGATAGATAGATAGAGAGAGCGAGAGAGAGAGAGAGAGAGAGGGAAAAGAAAACTACACCTTGCCAATGTCTTCGTTGTATTGAAGCATTTTTCGTTTGTACAGATGAAGAGAAAAAGGGAATTTATGGAAGTTCGGCGCGTCGTTGGAATTATAGGCAAGCACATTGTGCTAGCTCTCATCACGCATCGTCTGGAGCGCGCTGTATTGTGAAATTGAGTCATGTTTAGGACACTAATGCAAAGGGAGGTTGATCCACATGCGCTGTCCTCAGCCCCTATCGCCACGTCTAAAACACTTCTTCACCGGACTTTTGAGGCGAACTGTAAGCATCAGTAGCCGGCTTTCCTCTCCCTTTTTCAACGCTCGCTCTTTGTTGGACTTATGATAGCCTTTCGCATCTGATCTAACACTGCGCGTAATACAAGACCTTGTTGCTCGGTCTGGATTGTGAGTTGACGGGGTATGCTGTTCGCCGAAGATGCATCTAAGAAATCAATCTCAATCCAGCCGTTGCCTCTGAGATCATCATTTCATAGCCTTGTAACATTACATACAACTCTATGTCTTTGCAACAGCAATACATTGTTGTAGTCTTGAGAACAAAGAAAGGGTCGTTTCCCCGCACCGAGAGTCCAGCTGGTAAATACTTTCTAGGTGAAAACGAATGCATCGAACGATTCTTGAATTCCTAGTTGGAAAAGGTGTATCTTTTCGTTCTTGTACATGGATTTTCGCAGTTCACTTATCACGTGTGCGTGTGGAGACCGATACGTTTATATAGAACGAAGTCCAAGGCAACAGCATACACAGTTTGGTTGTTACTAAACAAGGCTAACCAGTTCTAAAGCCCACAATGTAACATCTGCCTACTGAAGATAATTAAGGTGGTCTTTGTTCTTGCTGCCTTTCCCCAATCAACTCACACGTATTGGACAGATAAGCGATAGCGAGGTGGCATAACCAAACGCGCACTATTATGTATAGTATGTAGCATCATGCAGCGCTTGCTGTTGTCGTAAAATGAAGAGAGCTCGAATCTGCAAAATGGGAGAGGCTCGGTCATGCGATAAGCGAGGGGCTAGTCCAAATGAGGTAAGGATAATGAAGGCTAGCAAGCAGTCACGCAGTCTACCTACTTACATATCTACGTCTATGCCACTCCCTGGGCCTTCACGCCTCGCAACGAATTTAACGTATCTCGATGATAAATCATCTTCTGTCCAAAACGTGTATGTGGGCCCTGATGCAGTCTGGAGTTGCACCGTCTTCGGGTACTTCCCTTCCCCTCTGTAATGATTTGTGTTCATCGATAACTTCTTGACGAATTCATTAAAGATGGTTGAGAATTTGCGTGATTTGACTTTAACATGAAATTGGTCATCGTTTTGTGACCTGACGAGCATTCGTTATTGACATCATTGTCCGTCTTTGTACAGTACATACTTACCCCATGCCCCGCATCTTTTTACCCTCGCATGAAGATTAAACCCGACAAGTGGCGAGCCATTTCATTGGGCATAATGGAAGATTAGCTACTATTTATCTCTCAACTTGTCATTGTAGAAGTTGTGAGCTCTACCACTAGCTTTGGAGGCGACAGCCTGGACACAACAGTCTTGCCTTCTTTGGAGGCAACCTTGACAATACGCAAGAATTCCGGACTTCGAAGTGCTCTGTATGATCGTATGACAACAAACGTCCGATTCGGATGCAGGGGGGGGGGTGCTGAACATGCATATCCAGGAGTGCTTCTGCAACACGTTTCAGCCCTATTATCGATAACGTGAAAGACTCCCCGTCCGTCCACACACCAACCACACCACAAACCACGCCTCATCCACGTTTCAGGCCCCCAGATCCATATTTCCAACCTCCACAACCCCTCCCATCCCTTCCAATTCATTTCTCCGCGCCCCCACCGAGGCCTTGGGAGTTCACACCCTTCCTCCTCCCACGCGACCGGAAGGCCACAACCCCGGATATGCGCACCACGCTCATTCGCCCCCAGCCGTTACCTCAGGTGTCACCTCGAATGCCTTAGGCGCTTAATTTCGACCCCTTGATATCATTTCAGGTACCGTTGACTGGGTGAACTGCATGCGTGCCTTTCTGCATGGGGGCGCCGGTCCATGGTAATACAGTCAAACCTTTTGGGCACGTAAATGGTTTTCGAGAACCGCCGACTGTGCACATGTGGCTAAGCGCACGAAGGAACTTGGTCTCCGTGCACGAAAGAAGATGATCGTACATGATTTGATGCATGGGTGGATGTCTGGAGTGTCGACTTGGTATGCGTGCGTGTGAAAACGGAAAATGATGTGGCGGCAGACGATGGTACATATGCATACAAGCATACGCGCACCCCCCTCGAGTGCAGTTCCGAAATCTGCAAAATCTATTCAGCCTGAGTTGAGGTCTGTACTGTCGTTCTCGTCTTTCTTCCTTTTTTTCTCAAGCGCTCTGGGAGTTGCTGCCAGCTGGTTCTGCGCTACATTCGTTTGGAAAGAAAATCGAAAACAAGAATTGAAATATGGGTGCTGGTACGGCTGTGTTGTTGGGATTGAGGGTGTTGGTGGTACTTGTTGCTGCTGCGGGGATTGGCTTGGGCGCTTGGGGTATGTTCATGTACAATTGTTCGAGATGTTGTATAGTGCTGAGAAGTTGTGCTGATTTCATCAAACAGCTCTGACGATTCGACACGATATTGAAGTCCGTGGGAGTACCGTACTCAATGGTCTACTGCTAGGAAGCCATAAAGAACTTCCATGGCGACAGTTCTTTGAGGCTGCAGTTGGAAGTCAGATCAGAATATGGATAGCCATTACTGCTGTACATGCCCTATGAGTGCCTCCCTAATCATCGTGTAGCTACGTCTGACAACCTGACAGGCCGGTTTCTCCTTTCTAGCCGGTATCTTTATCATTCTCTCCATGAAGACAGAGAGTCTCAAGCTCACCCGCTATGTTCTTATACCCGTTGAGTTAATATCCATGTTCGCAATGTCTGCAGCATTTGGTGCCTCTCTCAGCCTCTCCATCATGCTTGACTCTACTTGCATTCGTCTTGATTCGTCCTCGTCTGCGGATTTAAAGAAGTTCGAAATGCTATGTCCACTCAGCAAGGGCCATTCGATTGGTAACGGTACTGGAGGGTAGGCTAATATTAATAACCTAGAACCGCTGTGTCCAACGGTATACTGATGTTTCTTTTCTAGATTCATTGTTAGCGTGACTGCGCTCACGGCCTTGATCTCAATATGCGCCCGTTTTCACGCACTCGAAAGCTGTTCCTTCGAGCCTACTGCATCCAGCCTCGGAATGGGCCACGGGTACCAAGCTGGCATTCCTGCCACGACACGCGCTACCATCCCCACAATCTACGACCCTCTGAAGCCTACTCCAGGAACACCCAAGCGACCTCCGCGAGAGGATGAGATCGGACTAGCCGAGGGAGGTGCCGTGATGGGAGTCCGAAACTCAATTGATAACACGAGGAGAACAAACAACGTGGACGTAGAGATGTTGATTCCAATTGGGTTTCAGAGACCGGAGGAGATGCGGAATATAAGAGCGCAGAGACCTTGGAGTGAGATGCCCAAGCGGGAGGTCGCGGAATAGGTCGAGGTGTGTAAGACAGGGAAAGCAGAAAATGGGAAATATGGATCGAGGCAAATTGTACTCTATGTGTCAACGGCCGCTGCGTAACGACAAACTTAGAAAAATAGAAAGCCAACTCCAGCGTGTCAATCGTCTCAACTAAATGAATCAACCGAGATCTTAAACCTTCTGCATGTACCTGCAGCAACGACACGAGATAGTGAACAAAAAGAAAATTGGTAGGTGCAAGCAGTCTTATATGCACATATCCGGACATTTATACATCCTCCATCGGCACTTTCGAGTAGTGTTCATATCTTCCAATACTCCGCCATTGTCGGATAAGATCCACGACCCACGAGAACGTGATGCCGAAACAAAGCATCGCAACACAGAAACCCAGGAAGCGCAAAGCGGTCGAGGATGCCGCTTCTTCCCAAGCATAATCGACGCTAATTCCAGTAGATGGAGAAGACTGTTCGCAATATCAGTACGAGTCTGGACGCAATAAGTCTGGACAGCACATACCTTGCGAAGCTGAACCACCCTGGTGGACCCAAGCGATTTCCCGCTCCCATCAACGCCTACAATGCGAACAAATTCTCTGCCACTATTCGGGATCTTGATTTCCGTCTCGAAACCGTTCTTTTTGGTTTTCGAGGCCACCAGCCACTTGATTTCCTCGTCATTTCTCGATACGCGCTTGTTTCCTGTTTCCAAAACCCACTTGCGCACTTCGGTCGCGCCGTTCCAGCTTACATAGAGCGACCCGTCGACAAGGGCAATGTCGGGATCGGTATTGGGTATGCCCGTCCAGTTAAATTTCATGACGCGATAGCTTTGTACGTCACCAGTGTGGAAGCGAGATGTTGCGCCGAAATGTGTCTCACATAAAGCTACACCGTTGGATGCGAATTCTGTGAAAGCGGCATTGTAGCCGTAACCGACAAGGGTGTTGCCGTTAGGAAGGATCTGCATGTTTCCTTGAGACGAGCTCGAAATCTGTAGGGTATTGATATACTGGGTGTCCAGCTTCGTAGTCATCGCTGTGCTGTTGCTGGTGTCGATGTCAATCTTCATAGCGCGACTGAATTGAGCATTCTCGGCATTGTTCGGGGCCTGTGCGCCATTGTTGAATATACTGATAGTTGTGTAGTTGTTGTGCCATCGCGCGTCGTGCTGATATCGGAAGTCAGTTGCTCTGCCGTCGGACAAGTCGGCGAAGTTGTTCTTTCGGCCACCTAACACCCAAATGATCTTGCCAGTCTTCCCATTGATATAGGTCACAGTACTGGTATACCGTGCCGATATCAGATAGTTTCCTGAGGGATCTTTGTCGACGCTGTTGATATGGAAAAAGTCCCATGGGTCGCCTCTCCTCCCACCTTGGTTTCCTCGCTGACGGTAGGAGTCTGTCACGTCGAAGTGGTCCGATGCGCGCCATTGAAACACAAGCTTGCCGGTTTCAATATCGATCTCCTGGAATACGCTGTCCCAGATGTACCCGTCCGACTTTCCGCCAAGTTTTGTGAGATCAGCGTGCTGGACATCGTAGACGGTGATGAGTGCGGTTCCGGCATCAGTTAACCGGAATTCGTGCAAGTCTGCTTCCAATCCATTTGCGGCTTTGATCCTGGCGACCTCTTTGTACGAAGAGTCCAGCTACTGATTCATTAGCTTCTTGGACCTGGGCAACGTGACTTCTGAATTCTTACCATGATATATTGCCCGTTCCCATGTCCACCAATTGCGTCGTTTCCGGACCAAAACGTCAAGTACTGCTTCCCTCGATATTCCTGGGCCTGCAGATTGTATGTCTGGTCGTATCCAGTTACGGACCATACTGCGTTCCCTTGGGAGTCTAGTATCACTGGACCACGAGCTTCTTCGGGAACCGCGTTACCCCGAGGATTGAGCATTGTCAAACTTCCATCATCACAGCTTGGATGGGTACTGAGTAAATTGGGTCGCGGAGCTACAACCTTGGAGGAATGGAATCGCTGCATAGGATATGCGCCATATTCGCCAGTCTCGAATTTGGGATCATCGGTATACGGAGGAGAATCACACCTGACATGACCGACGTTCTGGAGAAGGACGCAGAGAAGAATTGAGTTTGGTAGAAGAAAGAGATTGGAAAGCATGATTGAAAAAGTGATGACAGTGGCATGGATATGCGCAACTTGACGGGGTTTGTTGGGTTGAGAAGCGAAGGTATACAAGAAAAAAGGTCGAACAGTGTGTGCAGCAGCGCATCTCAATATATCAACATGGGGAAAAACCGACTTGAAACATCTATCCCATCATATTGCCACGTCAGAAAGGTGCGGATCTTACACTCTGCAAAGCAGCAGACAACGTGCGTCGTCACCGTCATGGACAGGGCATCACCCAGTAGGGCCGTGCACAAGCTTGCCTCGACACAAACTCAATCTCTGTACAGAGTAATAATACAAGTCTTCGTACACGTTATTTTCAGCGCTAGTTGCCGTTGAAAGATTTGAAACTTCTGTAACAGCTGTGTATGGTGATACCTTGATCGACCTCTTCTGGAAATAGATCAACTTGATAGGAAATCTTTTGTATCAGGTTCGGGTTTGTTCCCAGCCAATGATTGGGCTATTATGAGAGATGATCCTAGTTGTACGAAACGTATTAGTACGTTATCTGAATAGTAGCCTCTGGGGTGAAGCATGACGAATGACGAGTCTGGTGGGCGGCTCATTGCGCGGCACGAAAAGTGGAGAATAGATTGACAAGGTCGATTTTTGAGTGGGCGCCGTGTTAAAGACACGAATATTGATTGGGGATGTCCATTACAATACGCAATGCACGATGGCGGAGGCAGAGGAGACGATTCGAGCTGACGCATCGCGAGAGGAAAGCCTGTGAATTGTGAATTGTGAATTGTGAGGTGTGAGGTGTGAGGTGTGAGGTGTGAGTTGATGAAATGTGGACGTGTTGGGAACTAGGCAGAAGCGGGAAGGATGTAGTCAAAGCTTAGCCTCTTAGCTAGCTTGGCGGTTGCTATGTTTCGGCGACATACCTCTGTAACTCTTCCAATTGTCTACTCGTACACACAGAGTTATGGCCTGAAACTGCAAATACCGGATGGCGAAACTGGCCTTGTGGCCCCATAAGCTGGTCTACATGTATGTATCTACACCTACGGCCTCCCAGCACTTGCATCTCACACCAACTTTTCACCCCGCTTACATGATCTCCAAGGACCGAATGGGTTACAAAGGTAATATGGAACGCGAGCTGAGAGCGTCACAAGAACTATGGTCTGGATGACACCCAGGAAATTTGCTGATTGGCCTGTACTGTACACCACGAGTGTGAGCAAATGTTGAGATGCCGTCAGCTGAGAATTGGTGGCATTTCGCTTTTTGCCCTTCCTTTTCAATTGGTTCATTTCAATCAGGCTTTCTCCCTGCGAGTCACTCCCCTGCACGACCGCATCGGGGGTCTCATCTCTAGATGGCGAGGTTCGCGGAAAGAACACAGCAAGAATTCGAGGGCGAAACCATGGATCGGCGCGTATCAGCTTATAGGGCAAAGCATAGACTCTACCACCTTTGGAACATTTTCTTCTGTCTTATACTGTGGCACGAGATTAGGAATTGTCGTCTTACGCCAGGCTGTGGTTATCACAAACGAAAGAAACACGTGGTCAGGTCTCAGCTGCCTAGGAATGGCACGAGGCTTTGGTTTGGTCCATTCCCGTCGCGTTGAGCGATGAGAGGGAATTACCCTTGAAAAGGCACTGTCTGCTCCAAAATAAACGGACTTCAACCCTCCCATCACTCAATTTCATGACCTTCTGTTGCGTCGCTCAATACGAAGTCCATTTGACCCTATTCAATGGCTTCACACGCCAATTCCCCTCTCAACGGGCATGTTCTCGAGCGAACGCACATTCTCGAGGAGATCCTAAACCACGTGAGCGAGTACTCTCAGATCTATGACAAGATTGACTACGATTCTCTCAAGGAGGAAGTATTGAAGCCTGTTCTGGCAGAAGCCTTCGATCCACAAATACAGATCCGAGGCTTTCTCAAGACGTTTCGCTATACTGTGGCCTACAAAGAGGCATTTTCGAAGATCGAAAGTCCGGAGTTGAGAAGTCAAATCGATGAGTTTGTTGAAGGGAAGCAGGCAAACGATATCGTGGGCGATAAAGAATTCCACCTGGTCTCCCACAGGAGCGCTCCTGTCGTACATCACTTCTCTCTTCTGAGCGAGCTGAAGGAGCTTGTCCTTGGCGGGCTCGAGCTGAAAGCCGTCATCAAAGATATCCTTCATCCGCAGCACAGATACGTGAAGGACCTCCCCATTGTCTACGGGAATGAGAAAGACACTGAGATTGTCGAGGTTTGTCTTTCCCAGTAGACGTCGTGGTTATATTAACTCATGATACATCAGTGTTACAGCGCCGTCCCCTTCGGTTTGGGGCCAGACCGAAAAGAACACGCCCAAATTAACGTTTCTGCCAAATACAGTCAAGGGTGTTCAGAACATAATTCTCTTCGCCTTGAAGAACGGTTACCGTGTAAGATGCGCGGGCTACCGACACAGTTGGTCGCCCATATTTTCACAGAACAATGAAATCATCATCTCGTTCGTCAATCTCCACACGGTGACGACACTTCCTGACCCAATGTCAATCGTCGCGGGGGAGTACGATCCGAAAACGGTACCTGAACTCAAAACCATTCAACTAGGCGAAGAGACTGTGCTGGGCAAGAAAAGACTCTGTCGCATCGGAGTCGCTACTACAAATGAGGAGTTCAGACGCTGGTCGGTTGCAGGAAAATCATGGACGTTTCCGGCTGACGTCATTCTCGTTGAGGTAAGATGCGAGGTGAAGATTTTGAATTGGATTGTTGATAATTGCAGGTTACAATTGGTGGCGTTAATGGGCCAATATGTCACGGTGCGGGTATCTCCCACAAGACCCTCTCCGATTATGTTCGCCGTATTGAGTATATCGATTGCAACGGCAAACTTCAGATGGTCGACGACCTTTACCTGCTGAAGGCCGCTGCTGGGGGATTCGGTCTCCTTGGCGTGATTACACATATCACCTTTGAGCTGGATGCTATGACGTACGCTGTGATGGTAAGATCCGCATACTTGTAACATGCAAACTATTAGCTTAATGTCTCTAGCAACCGCTTGAAAGTGATGTTGGTTTGGGTGTCCCCCCTCTGTCTAAGAAGGATATACCTCTAGCCCTCAGGGGTGACTGGTACAACTCGCCAGATGCGTCGCAGCAGATCGCGAAGGCAACTGCGGAGTTTGAACGCCGGTCAGCCAATGACTACTATAGCGAGTGGGTGTACGAAATGCGTTCTAACTGTGCAATTCACTAACATGTTTAGATGGTTTTGGTTCCCGTACCAGAAGAAGGTTTGGACCAACACATTCAATACCACTACCGACGCTACCGGCGCGGTGAACTATCCAGATGATGGAAATGTCTTCCTACAGTGGATCCAAGGCTGGTTAGGTGGGGTGATCACCTCCGTACCATTCTTTAACGCCATTCGTGGATATTGGTAAATCCCGATCTCTTGTTCCGAGAAACATTTCTCACTAGTTACTAGGCAGGCACAGTTGATCGCATCGCTTGGCATGGCCGCTCTTCCACCAACCCTGGGCGAAAGCGAGACACCGATATACAAGACTCTCCTTCCTAATGCGCTGCACTTCCGTCGCGGGGTCCAAAACATGAGAGTCAGGGACTTGGAGCTGCAGATCCCGCTGCCACCCAGAAAGGACGATTCAACTTAGCCAGACTTCAGCATCGTTCAACGTGCGTGGTGGGATGTGATCCAGCTCGTCTACCAAGATGCAGACACGGGTGAGGACGTATCTTCCGCGATGCGTGTCGCGTTAGAGATGCGCATCATGGGCGGTAGCGACATGCTCATGGCTCCACAAAAGGGCAACCATCTCGGCACAGCCTCAATCGAAGTCCTCACCCTTCCAGACGCTGTCACCGACGACGAGTGGAATGCTTTCGCGCAGAAAGTCATTGATCTCTGGATGAGCTACGGTGGGAATGTGAGACCTCATTGGGCGAAAGAGTGGGCGAGCTTCACGTTCAAGGGCCAAGAGGCACGAAATTATATGAAAGAGGTCGCCTACAAAGACCAGATTCCCGAGTTCAGAAATGCGTTGGCGGCTGTTGGAGAGCTGCACGGTTGGACGCTAGAGGATTTGAAGAAGAGATATTCGAATGAGCTTTGGGACAAGTTGATTTTCGAGTGACTGTAGGATTGTTACATCACTGGTAGTGTATTGAGGCTGACATATATTTCTTTACACTGTTTTTATCTTTATCCACTTGTATTCCCTAACCCCATGAAGCTAATTCATTCATCAACGCAATCTATCCTGAACGGGCTAACAGGGGTAGTTTCCAACTTTTCGAGCTAGATTTTCCACTAAGTCGTTCTAAGGTCTATCCGCGAATCCTTCAAGTAATACCTCCACATCGCACAAAACCACGAAAAGTTCTACATATTTGTGTAGTAAAGGGCCTCGGAAGATTTTGTGACCTTTATCCAGGCCGAGCGTCATAGTATTCTAAAATGTTGATCGTGTATTCGAACGCCGCTTAACCATACAGCATAAGCAGCCTTACTAAGCTCTAAGCAGGCATTGTTCAGACGTAGGATGCCGTCATACATCTGGCTAGTCAGTGGTCATCGCCAATGCGCGATAGTTCTGAATGCAGCTTGAGTAACGGAGGACAAACATGGGCCACGAGGTTTGTTGGAGTGGGGCCAGCCAGGGTTTACGTCCCTGGCGGGTAAATACATACATGTTGGCAACCATTACAAGTATAAAAAATTGAACATACCCTTGGTGGCCTAGATATTGCTGATGACTCTTGATCGCTAACCTTGGGACCTTCAGGATGTTGTCCCTCGATGCGTCGACGTTTAACATAATCGCCCTCTTTCCTGTCATCCTTGTAAGTGCGCAATAGATGTCATTGATTTTCCACCTCTAACACTGGAGTCTAGATCGCATACATTGCTCTCAAAGTCTCTTACAACATCTTTCTCCACCCATTACGCTCCTACCCTGGCCCCATCCTCTGCGCAGCCTCCGTTCTCCCCCTCCACAAAGTCAGTCTGGACGGCTACTACCACACATGGCTCCACGATCTGCACAAGACGTACGGCCCCGTAGTACGCCATGCACCCAACAACCTTTCCTTCATTGAACCCGAGGTCTGGAACGAGATATACGGACACAAAAGCACGCCCTTGTTTCAAAAATCGTTTGAAGCCTACGGACCCGATATTTTTGGTGGAATCCCAGAACCAGGACTTCTCCGGGCGAACGACGTGAGCCATGCGCGGCAAAGGAAGTTGGTCGCGCATGCATTTAGCGACAAGGCGCTTCATGATCAGCAACATTTACTGAAACACTACGTTGAACTTCTGGTACGAAAACTGAAGGAAGCAATCCAGACAGATCCCAACTCAAAGGTCGACATGGTGAACTGGTACAACTTCACCACCTTCGACATAATGTCCGACCTCACGTTCGGAGAGCCCCTCAAGCTCCTCGAAGAATCGACATACTCGCCCTGGGTCCGTTCCGTCTTCGCAAATGTGAGGCTCCTCCAAGTGGGAGAGACCATCCGCGCCTGGCCGGGACTGGAGATCTTGTCCAAAGTAATAGCGGGCAAGACCATGATGGCAAAGAGAAAATTGCATATGCAGCACGCCATCGATCGTGTAGAGAAGAGAATGGCGTTGAAGACTGATCGGCCTGATATCTGGACACATGTGCTGAGGCATAACGGAAGTGCGGAGGGTAAGGGGAAAGGATTAACACAGAAAGAAATGTATAGTAATTCTGGGTTGTTCATGGTGGCTGGCACGGAGACCACGGCAACGTTGTTGAGTGGACTGACGTACTACCTACTCAAGAACCCTAAGAAACTAGAGCGACTGAACAAGGAGATCCGGGAAGCTTTTGCTAAATCGGAAGATATGACAATGACAACACTCGGACAACTGGCCTACATGAACGCGTGCATAAGCGAAGGACTACGCATCTATCCTCCTGTCCCGGGAAAATTGCCGAGACTCGCGCCAAAA
The DNA here is from genome assembly GCA_010093715.1 of Pleomassaria siparia CBS 279.74. NCBI lineage: Eukaryota > Fungi > Ascomycota > Dothideomycetes > Pleosporales > Pleomassariaceae > Pleomassaria > Pleomassaria siparia. The sequence continues at coordinate 1,152,130 of MU005767.1, read as the reverse complement.
GGCGGCGCGATGCTCAGGGGAAAATTCATCCCAGAAGGCGTAAGCTTCCAACATTTCCTTTGTACTACCTTGCATACAGCTAAACCAATCCCAGACCACGGTAGCAATGGTCCAATACCCTGCTTACCACTCCGAATCCAACTTCAAGGACCCCGACTCTTTCATCCCAGAACGCTGGCTCCCCGAAGGCGCTGAGGAATACGGTACGGACCACAGAGGGATAGTGCAGCCTTTCTCGGTTGGGCCGAGGTCTTGTGTAGGGAAGAAGTGAGTTCCCTTAGGCAATTGGGTTTATTTAATAAGGCATGATAACTAATGAGGGTATAATAGTCTTGCCATGCACGAGATGCGACTCGTTTTGGCTAGTGTAATCTGGAATTTCGACATGCAGCTTTGTGAGGAGTCGGACACGTGGGCTGATCAGAAGGTATACATACTGTGGGAGAAGGTGCCGCTTATGGTCAGATTGCAGCCCGTGAGGTAGCAGGTAGACGGCATATATTGGGGGACACGACGCTAAATATCACAATGACAAGAAAACGTTGCTGAGAGATCGTAGCATGAGTCATACAGAGGATTTCATACACACTGCTGATTACACTAACTAGATTGTATCCTGCATACCCCTACAATGATCTATCAACAATCTTGCCGTACTCTGCCTTGCCGTACTCTGCCTTGCCGTACTCTGCCTTGCTGTATTCTGTCTTCCTGTACGATATACCTACGTAGTCTACTTTACCAGAAGCTAACCATTGGTTCGCAGCTAATTAACCAAGAGTAGAATTGTTTGCACCGGCATTGCTAGGTGCTTGATTGGCCTCAGCTCGATTGGCCTCAGCTCGATTGGCCCCAGCTCGATTTCCATTACCGAGCGTTCTCAATGGTATCTGAGAAGAAAATAAGACTGTAAACTGGGCCAGTTAGGAGAATTCGAGAAGTCGAGAGGTCTGGCCAAGGACTCACATGAGGTTGATGTACTAGCCATGGACACTCCACTAACATCCTTACAATCGGGACAGCCACGCCAGTTATGAACCATGCTTCTGACACTGGCTTGTGTAATCGTCCATGGCCATTTGCAGCATTCCTTATATGTCACATATATCTTTGGGATTTGGGGTGGCTTATTAGGGTCGTTCGTCATGTTGGCGGGCCCGCTACTGTTCAAGTCGGGGGCGCCTGGAGTGTATGATATGCCGTCAGGTAGTATGTTTTTCAAGTATTTTGAGTCTATCGGCATCGAATTTTCCGGTCGCGGGTTGGCTCGTGGAGACGATAGATGTGTATCGATGCACTCGAAAATAAGGTCGCTCTTTAGCTAGATACACGGCAGTAAATTCTTGTAGTAGGAAGCTGAACTGTTTCTCAAGTGGTCATGTGAGCTTTCTCTGATGCTATTGTTGGTGCTTTCGAGAAGTTCAAAGCGAGAAATATTATATACCCTCGTAGAGCCACACCGTCGTCGACTCATAGCCTATCCAGTCATTGAACAAGTTGACAACTCAGCAACCAATTCTTCAAACCTCATGCATCTATGTCAACTTGTTGTTGGCTGTTGTGGTAGATACTTAATTATTCTTTTGCTTGTTCTTTTGAGGTGTTGATAAGAGCAACCATTAAGAGGTAGTACATATGTATCAGTTCATATCCAGAGAGTAGTGTGTCTGGAGTTAGTAGTTTTGTGACCAGATAGCCCCTTTATTGATCTTGCTCCTTGTTCGTATTATGGGGTCGTGCCTCAATGTACCGCGAAGTGAGTCGTCTATGCACAAAACAATCTCCCTTCTTGTGTCTATAGTCAAGCCTTTATTCGTATCAACAGCACCTTGGTTTTCTTAACGCATGTATTTATTTAGACATCGTGTTGCGCATTTTGAAACGATTTGGGTCGAAAGACGTGCTGAAATAAGATGATCGAGGATATCGGGGTGTACAGTCACAAATGGAATCCAATATATATACCCTCGCCATATTTATTACATCTACGAACGCTTGCTCTACCTCCCTCCCCTATAAGCTCAATAGCACAAGCTCACAACTCTTCCGTGCCATCCACCCTCGGTAATACCTTTGGTGTTGTCCGAGTGAATCAAAGACTAAGTCGGGATTGTAGGTGCAAGCTGGCCGATGTTGAGCTGTCCTCTGCTTGGAATGAGCTCACTCTACTCTGCCTTGATGATTGCCTAATGGTGCGCTTTCACTGCATGTTACCCTCCTTTATAGACGTCTTCCATCGAGTATGAAGATGAGAAAGAGCAATAGTACTCATCTTTTCGGCCGAAGCACCAGTCGTAGAATTCATCTTTTTCGTCCGTATCACTACGTCGTAGAATTCATGTTTGCGCGAGAAACTCGCGAGCACACCAAAATTAGGATATTGCAGCGCTCACATAATAATATACCATTTCTTATAAGATGAAAGTAGTGAGAGAGATAATCCATGTATATTGTCGATAATGGATCTATCTACTGTTAAAATGTGTCTACCTAAGATAATAGGGAGCAACGTTCTGACCAGAGCATGATACCGCTTCGGCGACGTCTACTCTGTAAGCTCCGTCATGCATGTGACATTGTGACCCTATCCTAGTCTGACATTTCTACTCTGTATGTAATTAAATTTACCAATCAGAGCTGTAGGAATCTTCTCCAAAGTCCTGAGCCAATCAGAGTCGGATCCATAATCTTAGCGCCTGACTAAATTGACTCTTCCCGTGCTCTAAATTCTAATCAGCCTAGGAGATTAGTGGAGTTTTTGTTCTGCTCTAATTGGCCCAGGAGTCACTGGCGCGGCGCGCCTAGCCGGATCGAGCCACGGCAAGGGTCTCCAAATCCAGCCAGCTGCTAGAGCGTCTGATTCATGAGATAAATTAAATTCCCTCTTGCCGGTGGGAAAGTCTACTCAAGTAGTGCTGGTCCGTCTCTAACCGTATACAGCAAACAGCACTGAATGGCGCATTTAACATTCAAACGGACAATTCATTTTGCGATAAAACGGATATCTGAAAGAGAGGAGATGATAGAGCTAGAATCTTGAAAGTGGAAGTTGAGGTCGTGACCCGTCTAAACGTCTTGGCAGCGAGAAATTCGCGATCCCCGTAATTTTCACACCTCTAACCCTCATCTTTCACAATGAGTTCTCAACACCCACCATCCCGCAAATATGGCTACTTGTGTCTCGTGCAAACAGCCTCTCGTTATCGAGCTCGAACCGGACGAGGATGAAGATGTCCAGATGGGTGGCTCTTCCTCTGGGAAAGCCCCCGCTGCAGCTCCAGAAACTGTACCTGACGATGTACAACTAACATGTGGCTGTCACTTCCATTGGTAAAACCACCTCAGATATCTTCAATAGGGGGATATGAGCTAATAATCAGATAGGGATTGCCTCCTCGAAGCATACGAGATCACACAATGTCCAAACTGCGGCCAAAACCTTGCAACGCAGTCATCGAATGGCACACAGCAACTCCTCTGTAACCTCCACAATGAGGGCGGACTCCAGGAAAATCTCGACATTCTGCCTCTTCTCGGCGAAGAGAGCTATCTCAAGGCATATCCCGAGGAGCGCAAATGCCGGGCATTCCTCGAATTCTGTCGCGAAGGGGATGTGAAGGCCGTCATCGGCCTCCTACAAGATGACGATGAAGAGGACGAGGAGGATGAAGATATGCAAGACGGCGAACCGCAGGGCAGAAAAATTGGACCGGACGAGTTGCTGAGATACCAGGATCCCATAGGAGATATGCAGAGCGGCCTACATGCGGCTGTTCAGGCTGGCAGCAGAGAAGTCGCTTGGCTACTTCTGCTGTTGGCGAGTAATCTGGATCTTCTAGAATTTCCAGCTCTAGTTTTCCAAGAGGCGGAATCATTGGGTATCATGCGAGGCATCACGGAAGGCAAAACAGATATCAGAAGTCTGAGGGATGCGGATGGAAAGTCTGCAGAGGATCTTGCGAAAGAGATTGGAGGCGTATGGGTGGGATGGCCGGGCACAGGACGACTGTCGATTTGAGCGGACATTCGTGCTAATCGCAGTTACGGTGTTGAACCCCCACAACCCGACGCGCATAGCGCTCGTTGAACGGGATACGAACGGAACAGATCGAAGGCTCAATTTGTGGCTGACGTCAGCGAGATTTTGACCTGTCTAACGTTGGTGGCAATGTCATCTTTTGGCTCGCTTACATGTTCTCCTCACTTGTTTGAGTAGCAACGCGTCTACATATACGCCAATGTCAAGTCCGGCTTCCACTCTGATCAGCCATGCAGATCCACTGGCATACTTGTTAGATACCTTCCCCGCACTTGCACTCCCCGCCCTCTTCACACGGACCAACATCAGCCCTAATTTCATATGATCATGGTTCAATGACTTCGGGCAATACATGATTATCTTGGCATTTCCTCTCTCTCTCTCCTTTTCTCTTTGTAATTTGTTCCTACCTTCGTTCACCCTATTGCCCCAGTTCTGAGCAACATCCATCATGGCCCCTTCATCGGATCTGCCCAACACATTCTACTGCACAAAACCGATCGACTTTGCCAAGCCCTTTGACAGCAACAGCCTGAAGGACAAGAGCGTGATAGTGACTGGAGGCTCCAACGGGATTGGGGCTGGTTGCGTGAAGGCTTTTGCACAAGCTGGGTAGGCATACTTACCTCACTTTGCATGTTATCGAACTTGACAGTATTTTCACAGGGCTCACGTGACAATCCTCGATATCAATCAGGATGCCGGCAGTGCGCTCGCGACCAGCTTGACAGAAAAGGGGCATCAGTAAGCCCCCGAAAGCCGAGTCTCCCACTTTCACGTCATTGCGTCAACTGGTTCTACAACACGGCATACATCTCTTGTGTCACAGAAACATCAATATCGAGGGTTCACGCCGGAGCTAACATTATTTCAGTGTGCAGTTCACCAAGACCGATACTACAAGCTTCGACTCTCAGACCACGGGATTTAAATCCGCGATCGCTTTCTCACCCCACAAAACTCTTGATCTTGTTGTGACATCCGCTGGACTTGGCGCGGCAAGAGTGGACACGTGGCTCGATCAGGTGTCACAAACACCTGATGCCGACCCTTCGCCCCCTAATACATCAGTCATCGCCGTCAATCTTCTTGGTCTTTACCACAGTACGCATCTCGCGCTCTTCTACTTCAAGCAGACGGCGAAAGCAGGCGATCAGTCTGGCAAACATCTCATATACGTCAGCAGTTTGGCAGGTTACGCTCCATTGGACAAGGCGGCCGACTACAACGCTTCGAAATTCGGAGTCCGTGGTATGTGGCAGGCGATCCGTCACTCGACCAACATTCTCGGACAAAATAGTCCGCCCTTTAGAACCAATCTTGTTGCACCAACGTTCATTAGAACCAACATGACGACGGCGCTTGAGCCAGTTCTGCTTGCTCATGGTATAGCCTTGGGGGAAATCGAGGATGTAGTTGCGGGAGTGATGAGACTGGCTTGCGATGAGAATATCACTGGTCGGGCCATCGCCATCGCGGCTAGAGGGAATGTACCCGGAGATCGTAACTTTGATCTCGGGGATGATTGGGAGGGCTTCAATGCTGGAAAGGCAACTTTGGAGAATTTGAGGAACGGAACAATCTCTGGCTTAGAATTGGTAGGTGGCGGACCGGGGAGTGTGGTATGACCATGAACGGTGGTGAGCATAGAGGGGCGGATGAACCCTTCACCTCTTGAGATGGGGTGTTGGAGATCAAACTGTTTCACGAAGAACTTAGTAATGTTATGCGGTATTTTGTAATACACCTAGCTTTTCTGTCTTCTCAGACGTGTCATCCGAATACTACTCCTAGTCTGCGACTTCGCCTTCAAAAAAATCAGGCATTAATACGGGGTAGAAATGGTTTCCGGAGGATTTCGGGCGGTCGTAAAGAGTGTTGAAATGGAAACCGAAGATATCGTAGTGGACAGAGTCGCCTACGATGTCTGGGGAGGGCTTATTGTTGGAGAACGAAGGACGTTGGGGTGTCACATGACAGGCCTTGGCAGGCAGGGGCCCTCCATCCCGGCATATGTAAGAAGGATGGACCCCGGTAGCTTAGACAGGTAATTAGCGAATACACACCATAACATACACATACGTGTTTTGTATGATGTGATTCTCACAGGGTGTCTGATTACTTGCACGTTGTAAGTCCAGCAACATCTCCGTACTTCCCCTTGGGTTTATAATCGACCTCGGTCGGATCGATTGGGGGAATGGTATTAATTACAACACGCAGCGGATTGTTTGAACTCAGACATGATGAAGAAATCACAGTCAAAAACAGGACCAGCACGCAGGTCAGAGAGAAGCGAAGTACACACTAATATACCTATCAAACACGAGCTTGCCGCGTTATCACATGAGACGCTTACCGGAAGACGTAAGCGAGTGGATAGATGGGGAAGTAAACAGTTACGAGAACATCAGATCGATCGTGTTCCTGGGCTGCAACGTGCCAGTATCTAGTAATAAATACGAATACAAGCACTTCGTAGGTACCCACTGGCTGCCACCTGCACACGGAAGAGAGGTGTTAAAGACTAACTTTATAATTAATGGAAAGCAAGACGCTCTGCCACGTGACTAAGTTCCTAGCGCGCTTACCGAGGTCAGTCCATGCTCGACGCGACCATTTCTCGCCTACACCTCACAACGTCACACCGTAATCACATCACATAACTCACGGCAATGGCCGGCGGCAGCAAATTCACCAAGCGGCCCGCAAGGAGAAATTTGATGTCGGACGATGACGATGCACCGCGCGCGTCGAAGAAAGCCAGGACAGACGACGAGGACACAGAGCCTTTCGTGCCTACGCTGGAGAAGGATGACGATGGCTGCAACTATGTTTCTGTAAGCTGCCCCCTCCTCACAGCAAGGCTCTGAAGCCCTACTACTCTATGCGTTCTCTACAAGTCCCAACATGCAGTACATGGTCATGGAGATGAGACAAAAACATCCAATTAACGCGAACGCACGTAGCTCAAATCGAGCGGCCTCCGACGCGCAACAATCAGCAGGTACAAGGGCAAGAACATGATCGACATTCGTGAATACTACGAGAAGGATGGAGAGAAGCTGCCAGCAAGGAAGGTGCGTTAGCGAAGTATCTGCCTTCCAAAACGCGCTGTCCTAACACTGTAATTCAGGGCATCTCCCTTACAATCGATCAATACAACGCCCTGCTATTCGCCGCACCACTCATCGAGTCTGTTTTACGCAAGAAGAAAGTAGACGTTGTACGACCAGACTATGGTGAAGCCGCTGGAGAGACTGAAGAGGCCGAAGAGGCGCATGCACCTGTCGATCAGGCTGCGAAAGATGACGAAGAGGAGCCGGTTCTCAAGGCCGAAGATGAAGAGGAGCCGGTCATCAAGGCCGACGATGAAGAGGAGTAGACAATTCCATGATCATACACGGCGTCTGGGGAATAGGTTTGGGTCAATTGGGTATACCTGCTGGTTGAGATTATTACGGTCAAGGTTTTGCATGGATACGGCGAACGGTCTCGCTTGTGTTGTTTAAACAACATCTGTATGTATTCCCCTGTACATCATACTAGGTACATTCATGGAATAGCCTTACAACTACAGTAAGTAGCTGCTTGGCCGAGTTAGCTGTTGGATTATTGCTCAATATCTCAGCTTTCAATCGTCGGTTTGTCCACCACCACCATCATCATCGATGCTCCATGATGCTTCTCCAAATCCCAAAATTTACACCATAAAACTCTTCCCCTGAACCCCTTCCACCTAGGTATGGAGCGACCACTCATGTTGGTGCATATCGTCCATCCTCAGTGTCATCTATCTCTTACTACCCCGCCCAATTCCCAATCGCAGTGCAGGAGACTCTACAAAGCACTCAGCTCCTGCCGTAGTTCTTGTATTGTCACAGTTCCAAGCTTTGCCCCCAGAACCGCCCCAGCCATGGAACCGCAGGCGCGACATCCATCTCGACTCCCGAGCTTTCCCGGTAATACGTCTAGGTCGCACAAACACTATAGGTAGCCCGAACTGCCCTCTTTGCTTTTGAGCCAGCGGAAAGAGACGAGTGGACATGAGGAGTCTTCTTCTTCTTCTTCTTCTTCTTCTTCTGATGATGATGATGATGATGATGATGATGACATGTGGCGTTGTTTGCAGGGGTATCTATCAAGTAAGATAGGTACTCCTACTCCTACTCCTACTCCTACCAACGACCACATTCACCGTAGCGCGTCTCTTTTTGATTCCGATCGTCTTCGCAGTGGCGGCGTCCCTTTTTTCGATGCAGATAGTGGTACCGCCTTCCCCCCCCCCCCTCTCCAAATGTAGTAGTTCACAGCGGAAGAAGTCAGCATTCCTAATCCGTTCCGCCCTTTTTTTTTTCTTCTACGAAGATGTCTGTCCGATATCCTCTCAATACAACACATAACGCGTTCCCCTCTCAACCCTTTTTTTTTCTTTCGTTCTAGGCCTGGGGGCAAAGCAAGTGGTGTTCTTCTAATGATTGGTCGTGTTAGCACGGTGGTTTAATGCGGAAGAACGTGGCACTTTTCGAGTGAGGAGAGAGGATTGACACGACACGACATACATGTACCCATCCGGAATAGAGTTTTCTTGTAACGCTCTAATGATTCTATATTCTAGACGTTTCCATATTCGCGTGAATCTTTGGTTCCGGGTGTGCTCGCGAGCCCATGCCAAGCCGGTGAATGAATGGATGGTCGTCCTTTGGATATGGGATAGGCTTTGTATAGAGGGGATGAGAAAAGGCAACGTGAAGCCCGAATAAAGCGTGCCACTTTGGTTTAACAGACGTGGTGTTTCCCACCGAGCTAATCATCTGGGAGACAAATGTTGCGTTCCGGTTCGCTAGGCAGACTTATGAAGAATCTCACCGGTAAGGAAGCTCCTCAAGTCAGTTCACGTGCTTTATTGGTGAAGAGGGACGACTACAGAAGTAAAGCTCAGAGTGAACTTTAGTGAACAGGTTGTATTTCTAAATAGGAGACTCGAGGCGGATACATACATCTGATATGCCCTGAGCAGCCAAAGACAACCCATTATAGACCCCTATGAAGAGGGAAACTTGCCCTTCTAGACTCCATGCCAGCGCGATTCCCTCCCCAACTCTGATCGGCCAGCAGCCTTGTCTACGACCATCAGGTGCATTCACCACCAAAGCTACGTAGGCCGGGGAATGTCGAGAACCACTTGACTCGATCTCGATCTATCTTCCATCCAGCAGGCGCAATTATAGAGTAACACTTGTTATCGCCAAAGGTCGGAGCATCAGAGCGTATGCTGAGCGACATTCTGTTTCCTCCAGGTGCAACTATTCGCAACTCGCGGGGGAAATTGCAAAGCTGGGCGCCCGGAGAATGCTTGCAGTTCCACCACACGAGGCTGGAGTTTAGTGTTTGTGCGAGCGCATTGATCAGGAGGTTGCGTATCTGCTTGGTTTTGTAGTAGCTCCCACCAGCCCCAATTCGTATCGTAAGTTTTGCCCCATTGCGAATGTTCTCCACCGAATGATAATATGGATCTGGCGGCTGGGAAATATCATTGGGGTTCTTGTCGAGGTACTTGGTGGTCCAGGTACGAACTTCATTAAGGCACTTGTCTCTATTTTCAGGACACAGACCTTGGAGAGCATTGGTGATCAAGCGGGTGACATTTACGCCTGAACCAGGCCTCCAGGCTCCCACGTTGACTGGGAAGTTATCTTGTATTTGGAGAAGGACAGAGTGGTCATCTTGCGCAAAGGTTGCGGCCAGTCCCGGAGTGTTGATTATGGTGAAACCGGGAGGCGGAACTTGAACCGGATTGTAGAAATCAGCATCTCCTGTGAAATTTGTGTACCCGGTTGTGGTGATGGCAGATGAATTCTCAGCGGATAAGGCAGGGCTCCCACCATTGGCCGTTATAGCAGCTCCTGAATTATGTCAGCCTGCCTCTGAGCCTCAATCACACTCTCTGTTGACTTACTCTCGACTGCGACGACCGAAGAAGCTTCCTCGACCATGGCAAGAGCCGCAGTGACGAATACTGCCAACACCGTGGCGCTGATGAGATTGATCAACCTCATTGCCACTTTCGGTTGTCTCGTTGTTTTTTGAGCTGATGGGGTGGCGTCGATGTCCTTGAAACGTTGGTTTGTGGTTAGCAGTGAAGTGGAGTGGAGCGGAGTGGAGTGGAGTGAAGTGAAGAGGTGAGGTGGAGGTGGAGGAGGGAAGGAGTGGCGAAGGGCAAAAGCAAAGAGGAGAGGCGTTGATGTACTAAGATATCTCACTCACCTCGGCAGCTTGGAAATTGGCAGGTCGGTGGTTGGTGGTGGGAAATTAGTGGTCCTTGTTTTCACCTGTGGTTGTGGGGGATTTATATACAGGAGGCGAATGGGTCGGCGGTAGGGAGGAACCGGAAAACTGTCACGTGGGCCCTTTTCGGGATAAGCACTGCAGGCTTTCCCAGGCAGCCGAGATAAGTCTACGCGCTTGACAAGTGAAAGTGGACACAAAAGGCCGATTATAACACTCTGGCATCGGCGACATCGTCCACTAGTACCGCAACGACGAGGGGTGCAAGTAAGAAAGGCCAGGAATGAACTCAATGAAGGACACCATTTGCTAAACTGTCTAGCGTATTATCTGAACTCGAAACTGTCTTTTGGAAAAGATGAATCCTATATAGAGGATCAGAGGTATCGCTTGACTCAATTGAGCATAAATCCGAGCAAAATGTCGACGGCCACGGGTACACCATCTCTACACCGCTTTCACTATGACCGTCTGCTGAGCTTGGACCCCGGTTTAGGTGAAATAGAAGCGAGCCTGGGAGGTCAGTAAGTATATAATGCTCCTTTCCTCGTTCTTTCTACTTCCTATACACTCACCTCACAACTCTCCACCTCCACCTCACCCACCCTTGGCAATCTCAGCACCTCTACGACCATAGTCTCACACTCAATCCAACACGACGAGCATCCGCAGCGATGAAGCCGTACATCTTTGCCACGGCATTCGTTGCCCTCGCCGCTGCGGCCCCAGCCAACGTCATCGAGAGTAGGTCAAAATCTTCGATGCAATCAATATTAGCAATCTGACCCTGCCTAGACATAGAAGATACCCCTTTACCTCTTTCAGATGTCGCCTTGGTCGATGGTAAGTCAATATTGAGAGTGTATCCCTGTAGATCTGACGGGTCGTAGGCATGCGATTCATCCCCCTTCTCAATGCAAACGATGTACCTTTTGGCTTCAACAACACAACGGAAACCTCTGATGTCTCTGCTGCCCAGGACAAGATCGTCCACTTCACCATCAAAGACAAGATTGCTCAGAACATCGGAAAGCGGAGCGGAGGCGACCTCTACAACCAAATCTACAAGGCCCTCAACAACCTATGCCCCCAGGGCCGTGACACTTGCGACTACTGGAATGCTGTCGAGCATGCTCCACCCGCAAAGGATAGATACGTCAACTTCGAAGTCGAATACGTCAACAATGTCGGAGTTGTCGTTCACGGCGGAACAATGAGGGTCTGGATCACCGAAAACACTTCCAAACATCGCACCGAGCCGATTCGTCGCCTCCTCATTGGCACAGTTGCGAGCCTAGTCGAAAGCCAGGTACACCCCGACAATTGCAATTCCAGTGGCGGCATGGTTTGCGTTATCTCGTCCTTCATCGGCGTGGGAACGGTAGGGGGAGACCGGATCGGTGTCAATTTCCGTGGACTCGAGGGCAAGTTACCCCAGAGATAGAAACCGTGAGATATCTTGCTGACCATGGCCTGAATCTAGGTCCCTTCTGGGAGTTCTCCTGCAATCCTATCCTGAAAAAGGCCGGCGAGAAAGCAGCCCAGTATTTTCCAGAGTGGAATCGGGCCCTAGGACTACCGGGTGGTGGTGGTTCCAATTGCGCGGCATAGAGAAGGTTGACTGGTTGTATCGGGGAATATTCCATAGATCATGTATGACCACATGGAGGAGCTTTCGGGCTTCGGTATCCAACGGAAGACATACATATCCAGTTGACACTAGATGTAGAATATCATAAATTTGACAGTCACTTGTGAGCCATCTATAATATGTGTACAGAGTAAGCGATTCTTTCAAGATGCTGTATGTTACATGGATACACCTTGGATACAAGAGTACCAGTCCCTTCAGCTGATGATTGAACTGTACATATGTATTGTATCGGGTTGAAAGGTTGGTTGTTCAAAGTTGTGATGAAGACTGAAGTCGTCGAGGAAGCTACAGGAAGCTACCCCACATCACGTCATACATCCCCAAGCTACCCCGCCATTAGAGCTCCTTTCCATTTCGAGCTCCAAGTGCAAAACCGCGATTTGTAAGGCGTCGTGTGAAGGTCATCGTGTGGAGTTCCGACTCTCCTCCCCTCTCCTTCGTTCTTATCCTCACTCCGCGGCCGACGGCATTCCATCAATTATATACTTCCATAATCTTACATCTAGTTCGAATAATTTGACGCAAAGCTTATTCACAGTTCCAAGGTCGATTCCGAACACGACAAATCAAACTATCCCATTCCAATATCGCCAACCATGTCCTCCTCTTCATTTCCTCCATCAGAGCTCCGCGAGGTCGTGAAGGAAGTCGCAACTCTTTTGAAAGAGCGCAAAGAAACCATCTCGGTCGCAGAAACCGTACTTCCTCTTCCCAATCTCCATGAATGAATTTATGCTTACTAATATCTCCAGGCCGCCGGCGGTCTCATTTCCGCCTCATTGCTCTCCTTCCCTGGCGCCTCAGGCTACTACAAAGGTGGTACCACGCTCTACACTCTCGAATCACGCATCGCCTACGCTGGCTGGACCGACGCACACATCACCAACTACGCCGGTCCTACGCCCGAAATAGTCGCCGGTCTCGCTGAGCACACGCGCAAGACGCTCGGCTCTACATATACCGTGAGTGAAAGCGGAACTGCGGGACCTGCGAATCCCAAAAGATCCGGACACAAGAATGGAGCACCTGGATATGTCGCGCTAGCTGTAGCGAGGGATGGTGGGGAGAGTGTCACAAGAGAGGTTGAAACAGGCTTGGGAAATGATAGGGAGGGGAATATGGTGGCGTTTGCGGTGGAGGGATTGAAGTTGGTCAGGGATGTTATAAAGAGGGACAACGGCGAGGGGAAGTTGTAGAGAAAGGAGGTACGACGACCTGACAATGGAAGTTGATCTCCCCTTCACAACACGAAGATCAAGTTCTCCCCATGTCATGTGAGAATGCGGGCGTGCGAGTGTGACACCACGACCATTTCAGTGTATTGGGGTGATGCTCCGGCCAACGCTAAGGGAGTGACAGCACTGACAAGACTGACAGCACCAACTCAATATCTGTGCTCGGACTCCTCCCTTCACACATGGTACTGCACCGGTGACTCAAAAGAGTTCACATCCTCGCATTCATCCTCCAGGCACCCAAGCACGACCGATCGACCGACCTTCATAAATGCCACCCACTTGTTCACTTCTCTATCTCGACCATCTATCCTCAAGTCTGAATCTCGCCTCGCATCTTCCTCTTTCCTTCTCCCTCTCTCAAGCACACCTCCTTTTTCCAAGATCAAAAAAACAACCTCATACTCGACATCCTCGCGCAACACTTACACACACACACACACACACATACAAGTACTACTCCAAACCATCCACCATGACCCGACCAACCATCTACCTAATCTCCTACTCGCGCATCCGCATCGACGCCCACGAGCCCGCGGCAACATTGCAACTAGCCCGGGCGACTCCCCCAAACGCCCACATCATAGGCAGTCTCGAATGCTTTACCTGGGAGCCACCGCCGCGCGAGGTATGCGAGCAGTACTCGGGCGTGAGTTCCCTTGTGCAGCGGTACGTCATGTCGCACTCGCTCGCCAGACAGGGAGTGTGAGTAACCTTGTTCTTCTTTTTTTCTTCCTTCTTTCTTTCTTTTGTCTTTTTGTCATCTTTCAACGTGATAGAAGTAAAGCGGTGGCGAAGGGACGAAGGGGCCATCTTTATCCATACATGTTATATCCATCACACAGCGCTAACCAAAAGTCGCATCTGGTGCCACAGACGGGAAGGCCTCAAGGCCATCTTCAATGCCCAACGTGCGGGATATGCGACCATTGTGCTCAAGACGTGCTGTGTGGCGGGCACGCACAGGAGCGTTACCGCTGTCGAGGTCATGGGGAGGTTCCTCCGCGCGAATGGGTATCGCGTCCATATGCTGCATCCGCATCGGATTATGAGACCGATGGATCCTTATTGATTAGAGTGTGATGGGTGAGGAGAGTATTGCATTAGGAAGCATAGATAGATTACAAGGTGGGAAACTCGTGCTGCGAAATGGTGTTTGGGAGTCAAGTGTCTCCCCGTCTCGCTTTATTCTCCTATCCCCTAGATGAACTCAGAGAGAGAGAGAGAGAGAGAGGGCGTGAACTTGAGATGCAGGTGTACCAAACTGAAATGGTGACATTCACCGCAATGTGGAACATGGAACACTTTGCTAAAATACTCTCGTCTTCCAAAATTCCTTCACACACCAGCTTTCTTGTAAATCTCATCAACAAACTTGTGTCGTTCCAGCGCCTCTCCCCAGCCCAACACGCCCTCCTCAACACCCTTCCCATCCGCGAACCCCTCGTAGAGCCTGGCCACATTCCGCCCATACATCATCAACTCGTTAAACCCATCCTTGCCTAGCTCCGCAACCTCCGTCGTCCCGCTCGCATGCTCAAAGACCTCGATCTTGATGTTCTCCTCCGCAATCTGGAGGTACGAGTCCGGACCCGTGGTCTGGATTTCGCCGAGGGTGCCGAAGACTCGCCAGATGTGGCCGGCAGTGGGCGAATTGGAGAAGGCCGGGCCGCCGTGTAAGTGGTAGGAGAGTACGGCGCCCGAGGAAACAAGGCCGTGCAGGAGGAACTGGTCGTGCGAGGTGCGGGGGGAGGTGCGGTCTGTAGGTTTCCCGGCCGCAGTTGTTACCTTTGTCTCGGGGAAGGAGATGCCGAGGAGGGGTGTGTAGGAAGTCAGGGGCCCGAGTACGTATTGGATGGACTCGAGGGCTGGGTTGGATTAGCTTGGTCCATCTCACGAGTTCGTGGGATGAGGAGGATGAGGAGGAGGAGGAGGAGGAGGAAGAAGAAGACGTACAGTGGATACCGTAGATGGTGACCAAGTTACCTCCAATACTCTTATCATTCTGATATAGATAGTTCTCAGGCATCGTGGCTCCCAAAGTCAACGGGGTGCCGTGGAAGGTGGAGCTCAGCACTTTGCCAATTTTTCCGCTAGCAATAATCTCCTTGATCTTCCTCAGCGCCGGAGACATATGCGCCTGTATTCCGACAATCGTCTTGACGCCCTTGTCTTTGGAAATCTTCACCATCTCCTCGGCTTCGGCAGCATTCGTAGCCAGCGGCCACTCGCAGAAGACATCTTTTCCAGCCTTGATGCTAGGGAGCAGATTAGAATAGTGTCTGTCGACACGTGTCGCGCAGACGACGAGGTCAATTTCGGGATCGGCGGCCATGTCTTCAGGGGTACCGTAGGCTTTGGTGGTGGACGGTAGACGGTGGGCTTTGATAGCCGCTTGGGCCGCCTCGAGAGAGGAGTTGCACAGAGCGACGATTTCATACTTGGAGGTGGATTTCAAGTAGGGGAGGTGGGAAAAGACGGCCCAAGACATGGTGGAGGAGAGGCCGATGAAGCCGACACGGATGGGTGGCATATTGAAGATGGTGAGGGAGTCACGTGGTCGGGTTTCAGTGATGGATTTAGAAGGAGAATGTAGAGAGAATTGAGACGTGGGAAGAGAGTTAATGGAGAGGAATGATTGGATGACTGGTAGAGCATTTTGAAGATGTTTGTGAATTGACCCTTTATACTTACTCTTCGGCCCCTGGCAGATGACAAAGATTTGCGGTTTTCCTGCGGAGAGAATTGCGGAGTTGCGGAGTTGCGGAGAAGGACTGGATTCCTGGAATGTCTGGGTGCTTTCCAATTGTACCTGAGAGGACGGACGAATGAGCTTGGCCTCGTGAGACAAGAGATTAGAGTGTGTTAAAAATGAATGAATGAATGAATGAATGAATGAATGAATGAAGGAATGAATGAATGAATGAATAAATGAATGAATGACATATGCGTGAAGATAGTACTTGCAGATACAATGAGGGACTCTTGTACAATCAGATCGGTCCCTTTGGCCACGTTGATGGTTTTCTGTTTAGATACGTGTGGCAGCATGGAGTTGAGGGTTGGCAAAAGGTTGGTTGCTATGGCCGCGCACGTGCCATTCTGGTGTTGATATTACAGCCAATTATCGTCTCCTAGGAGTTAATCCCTTGTATAGCGGACTTGTGTACATATTGGGGCTCATTCGCAACAACAAAAAAAAAAGAAAAAGAAAAAGAAAAAGAAAAAGAAAAAGAAAAGAATGCCAAGTCGGCGAATGTTACAGCTCCTCCCTCCTGCACGTGCGCGACTAATGACTTGCGGTTCGCTAGAACTGGGGAAAGCGCGTCGCCCTCCAAATATGGACGGCCCAAGCTCTTAACAATCTGCACACCCGTCGTGAACCGGGAAGCTTTCTCTAAACGGTCCGATATCTCCACAGCATTCAACTACATACATACATACGCCATTCTCCACCACAGCTGCTTTTCCTCTCTTCGTTCCTGATTCCCTTCACTTTCCGCCTCCCACTGCCTTCACTGCGTCCACGCTTGCAATTGCTTGCGCCCGCCTATCATGAGGTTCGTCGTGCCCCTGCCGAGCGCCCCTCCAATCGTCGCAATGCACCATGCAACCTGATACAACGCCCTGCTAACCACCTGCGCGCAGATTCGGCCAGCAGCTCAAGTCATCCCTCGTCAAGGACTGGATCTACTACTACATTGACTATGAAGGCCTGAAGGAAGCCCTCCGTACCCATCGCGCCTGGGACGAAAAGGAAGAGCAAAAGTTCGTCGAGCAGCTCGAGCGGGAGCTGGACAAGGTCTACACTTTCCAGAGGGTCAAGAGCGATGAGATCGTCCGCCGCATAAGCGCCTCGGGCAACGAGGTCGCCCATGTCGTCGCAAAGACAGACGGCGAGGCGGACAATCCGACCGAAGAAGAGTTTGAGCTACTCGAAGAGGATCTGAGCGATATTATAGCCGATGTATACGACCTTGCCAAGTTCACCCAACTAAACTACACGGGCTTCCAGAAGATCATCAAGAAGCATGATGTGCGTGCGGCAATAACCCTATCTATCCCCCTCGCCCAATTGGCGCTAACCGACTGTAGAAATCCACAGGATGGATGCTCAAGCCCGTCTTCGCCGCCCGGTTGCGACGGAAGCCTTTCTTCCAAGACAACTACGACTCCTTCGTAGTTAGGCTTTCGCAGCTTTACGACACAGTCCGCACCCGTGGCAATCCCGTCAAAGGCGACTCTGCCGCCGGAGGAAAGCAGCAGAACTTCGTTCGTCAGACTACAAAGTACTGGGTGCATCCGGATAACATCACAGAACTGAAGCTCATCATACTGAAGCATCTACCCGTGCTGGTCTTCAATGCGTCCAAGGAATTCTCCATTGATGACTCGGCCATCACATCCATCTACTATGATAACACCAAAACATGGGAGCTTTACATGGGGCGGTTGAAGAAGACGGAGGGCGCCGAGGCGATCCGTCTGCGTTGGTATGGAGGCATGAACAGCGAGACCATCTTCGTAGAGCGGAAAACACATCGAGAAGACTGGACTGGAGAAGAGTCAGTCAAGGCACGATTCAAGCTCAAGGAGAAGAACATCAACGCATACCTCCGCGGGGAGCTGACCCCGGAGAAGATCTTTGAAAAAGAGCGAAAAGACAAGAAGAGGTCGGAGAAGGACATTGCAGCAGACGAACAGCTTGCGAGGGAAATTCAGTACCGTGTACTAACCCGCGAACTACAACCCGTGACGCGCTCTTTCTATCACCGTACAGCCTTCCAGCTTCCAGGCGACGCCCGAGTCCGCATATCTCTCGATACCGAGCTTACCATGACCCGCGAAGACAACCTCGATGGCCGCAAGCGTGCAGGGGACAACTGGCGCCGCATGGACATTGGTGTAGACTGGCCTTTTCCACAACTGCCACCATCCGACATCGAGCGCTTCCCATATGCCGTATTGGAGGTCAAACTCCAAACACAAGCCGGACAAGAGCCGCCAGAATGGATCCGCGAGCTAACGGCCTCCCATTTTGTGGAAGCTGTTCCCAAATTCTCAAAGTACATTCACGGAACAGCGACTCTGAACCCAAACCGCATCAAGCTAATCCCGTATTGGGCACCACAGATGGACGTCGACATCCGCAAGCCTCGAAACCAGGCATTCGGTATTCAAAGACCTGGTGCCAGCAACGACATCAGTACGAACGGGAATCTTGAAGATGATAGTGACGATGACGATGCAGCTCTACTACCGCCTGCCGACGGAGCGCAAGACGACGAGACGCTTAGAAGGCTTCGCGAGGCTCGTGATACCATGGAGCAGCATGATCTCGAGCAACGCCGTGATTATGGCACCCTCAGTAACGGCAATGGAAACGGGGAGGGTCCCAACGCCCTCGACATCGAGGAGCGCATTGCCGCGCAACCAACTGCCGCAGAAGACTATCCGATATATGACTCGGATAGCGAAGACGAGGATGACCTGGAGGATGCGCGGCATGTCGGTGGCTGGCGCTATAGAGCCAAACTTGTCCAGCACCACGTGAAGCAGGTTGGGAACGCAGTCGCCAATTTTGCTACTGCGGTCTTGCCAACGCCGACACCGACAAATGTTGGAGCCGGTGGAGCGAACCTAGGTGTGCCGAGCTGGAAACAACCTGGCGAAGTGAAGAAATTCAGGGCGCCCAAGGGCAAACGTAAGTCATCTCCCCTGTTCAATGCACCAATATGCAAACATACCAACATCATATAGGCATACACGTTCCTGTCCGTGTCGAACCCAAGGTCCAACTCGCGACCGAACGCACATTCCTCTCCTGGCTTGAATTCTCCATCCTTCTCGGCTCTATTGCTGCCACTCTCCTCAACTTTGGTGACAGTCTCGCACTGGCTGCTGCATGGGCTTTCACAATCCTTGCCACCGTCTCTCTTTTCTATAGCGCGGCACTGTTCTTGTGGAGAGTAAGGATGATCCGTCTTAGAAGGGCCGTCACATACCATGATAGATGGGGGCCGAGTCTGTTGTGCTTGGGACTTTTTGTTGCGGTTGCGGTTAGCTTTGGAGTGCGTTTGGGCGAAGGTGGGTGGAAAACAGGGTTGAAGGGATGAAACGTAGTTGGGCCAGCGTGTTTATGGTTTAGGGAGAAAATGGGCATTTCGTTAATGAGGGCTGATGTTTGGCTACGACTCGGGTGAACAGATTGTACTATACTATATGCAGGAAATCTTATAGTGGGAACCTAGAACGCTTGAATACTTCTGCACATGGACAAATTATCAATCCCTAAGAGTTATACACTGGAAGGTGGAATTTGTCGTACAGAGCAGAGATAGAATAACGTGCGGTAATGCCAAAGCTATATATATGTGTAGTCAGCGTCCAATAGAAACCACGGATTGATAGTGGCTGGCGCAATACGCGATCAGCCACACCAAAAATTGGCCTGCAATGACTCCTCGCCAACGCGAACAGTCACTCACTCCCGCCCGCCAACTCACGCTCACGCTCCCTCTCCCTCTCCCTCTCCCTCTCCTGGGCCACTTCTCGGACGACACAAACACACTTCACGTCCAATATCGAATCCCAATCCCTGCCCCTCAAATTCTCCCTTTCGAAACTTGTTCAATTGCACGAACAAGTTTCGCTCTCGAGTAACTACCCCGCCATGGCTACAACCACAGACCAGAAAGCTCTCAAGACCGAAATCGCGGGAATTGAGATACAGATCAAGGAGCTTCAACATCGGCTCGAGGATGCCAAAGCACGGTTAGCACAGAGCGAGGCTGCAGCCCAAGTTGTTGCGGCCTCGAGACCCTCGTCGTTTGAAGAGCAGATGGCTCTGATCAAGGTCAATCTACAAGAAGTGCTCAACCCAGAAATTATCGAGGCAGCACTGAAGAAGGATGAACCGCTGAAGATCTACTGGGGTACGGCGACTACTGGACGACCGCATTGCGGATATGTAGGTCTTGCCCTTGTGCTCTGGCATAAATCACATTCCTACCATAATCACACTCTAACTACCGTTTGCGCAACAGTTCGTACCCGTCCTCAAGATCGCACAATTCCTCCAGGCCGGCTGCCGTGTCAAGATCCTCCTCGCCGATATCCACGGCTTCCTCGACAACCTCAAAGCCCCCATCGAGCTCGTCAAGTTCCGCGCCGAGTACTACCGCTTCGTCATCACTGCGCTGCTCCACGCCGTAAACGTCTCCACCGATAAACTAGAATTCGTCCTCGGGTCCTCGTTCGAGCTGAAGCCGGACTACTTTATGGATCTCCTGCGGTTGGCGTCCATAACGAGCGAGCACGATGCGAAGAGGGCCGGTGCAGAGGTCGTCAAGCAGACGGAGAATGCGCCACTGAGTGGCCTGTTGTACCCGCTTATGCAGGCGCTGGATGAACAGTACCTCGACGTGGACGTGCAGTTTGGTGGCGTAGATCAGAGGAAGATCTTTGCGCTCGCAAAGGACGTTCTACCTAAGATCGGATACAAGGAACGCGCACATCTCATGAACCCTATGGTGCCGGGACTGCAGGGAGGGAAGATGAGTTCCAGTGACCCTGATTCCAAGGTCGATCTGCTGGATACCGCCGAGTTGGTCAAGAAGAAGTTGAAGAAATCTTTTGCGCCGCCGAAACAGGTCGAGGAGAATGGTCTGCTGAGTTTCGTCGAGTACGTGCTGCTACCTGCCAGCGCGCTCAAGCATAAGACACAGAAGTTTATTGTCGAGAGGAGAGAAGGGGAGCCGCTCGTCTACACGGAGATCGCACAGGTGCACAAGGACTACAGAGACGACGTGGTACGTTGGCCCAATTCCTAACCCCCTCTTCTCACCCATGGTAATCTGTATACTAACGTGGCCCCAGCTAACCCCTCAACTCCTCAAACCCGCCATCACCGACGCCTTGATTGAACTCCTCAACCCCATCCAAGCCGAATTCCAAGCGTCGGCGGAATGGAAAGAAATCGAAACAAAAGCCTACCCACCCCCACCCGCGGAAAAGAAGAAGGAGAAGAAGAAGAAGGACAAGGGCACTTTCCACCCCAAGGCGAAGGTGGAGGCAAAGCCGGATGGGACTGTGCAGGGCGCGGATAAAGCCGAGGTGGACGTTGGCAAGGATGGTGGCGCTCAGGCGATAGAGAAGTTGGGGCTAGAGGATAAGAAAGATTAAAATGGCTGACTGGAGCGGATGATGATGGTGATGATGATGGTGATGGTGATGATGGTGACGATGACGATGTGATGGCAAGTTTCATGTAGATACAAAGGTTCTAGACGGGCTTCTTTCTCGCGAGGTGATTGATGATAGGGATGGGATGGGATAGACAAGTTCAGCGTTTATATGCATGAAGTTGGAAGTGGAAGGTTCAGCGGCGAAAGCATTATATACCTGAAAGAGAGAGAGAGAGAGAGAGAGAGAGAGAGCATTTTGATGTCGAGTCGAGTCAGCAGCCAGCAAGCATCTTGAAGCGAGGTAGAAGAAAGAAAGAAAGAAAGAAAGAAAGAAATCTCTGCATGAATGGATAAATGAATGAATGGACCATAATGATGCACACCCACTGAAACATGGCATCATCCATCTACTTGGAACACGGACATTATATATATATATATATTCATACGTGAAGATGTTGTTCGTTTCATAACCTTGTACATACATACATCTCTATCTCTCTCTATACTACCCACGCTCATGAATGATAGTTACTGACTGACCGACTGACTGACTGAACAAACACCGAAACACGCCTGCAATGCTTGCCTTCCTTCGCCCATGACACACCCGCAAGCTCGGACCGAATTCACACCTCCCCTCATATCTACAACTCATCTCTGATCCTCTCCCCCCCCTTTCCGTCGACTTTGGCCTCACCCTGCTTCTCCCCCTCCGTGGACCGCCTCGCCAGCCCAGCAATTTCCTCGTCGTAGACGGTCCACTCTGGGACCTGTCTCCTAGCCCTATCGAGCTTGGGTTCCTTTGTCTGAGGATTATTACACAGATCGATAGTTTTCGCGTCCTTGAGGCTATCGTCCGAGCACCACGTCTCGCACCAGAGCCACTCCTGGGGCAGGCTGTGGATGGGGAGGTTGAATTGCATGTTATTGGGGAGGTCCTGGTCGAGGTTTGACAGGGAGCCCGGGTCGGCGGATAGGGAGTGGTATTGTTGGCGCAGACGGTCACCCGCGGCCATTTGTCGGAAGCGCTTCAGGTCGACGACGTAGAGGGCCGAGATGTGGTAGGGTCGGCCGCGGAGGAAGTTTGACCAGTATCCCGTTTTCCAGAAGCGGAAGCCCTCCATTTCTACCCGCGAGTCGCACATGGGCGTGAAGCCGTAGGGGGCGCCTTGGAGGTCGTGTGAGACTAGCTCGTACATGTCCGTGCGGACGATTTGATCCGCGTCGACGAAGATGACCTTGTCCAGGTCCAAGGGGAAGAGCACGTCCAGGAAGAGGATCTTGTAACCCCAAATCTCGCGTTGCTTTTCCGTTTGTCCGCGCAGCCAGTGAGGCCATTTGTACGTGACCATTTCGTACTGGAAGCCGTACTCGGCCGCCATGGCGGGTAGGAACGACTTGAATGATGGAGACAGGAACTGTTCGATGAACCAGAACTTGACCGTATGCTGCGTGTGCTTCATGACAGACAGCATCATGATGTTTAGCATGCGCTCGTACAAGTGTCCGCTCGCCACGGAGAAGATGTTGATGTCGGCCTGGGCTTGCTTCTTGGCGCCTGGCTTGACAGCCGAGAGAAAATCGGCACCCTTCTTGAGCACCTTTTCCGTGTTGAAGCCGCCGAGGCCAATCTTCCCGAGCAGCTGGTCCATCTTCTTCGACCCTTTACCGACGAGTTCGGAAGCGAGACTTTCGTCCGAGGCGAGCACGTCGGCTTCTTCTTGGCCGGGTTTGCGAGACAGACGCGGGAAGAGGGTCGTGCCTTGGAAGGACATGAGTACGATTTCGCTCGTCTCGTCGTCGGCTTGGGGCGCCCAGCCTTTGGGACCAGCGCTGTCGATGTTGAATACTTCTTGGCTACGGCCGCTCTTCAGCTGGATGTTGTAGAAGCCAGGGGTGGCTTTGAATTGGAAATAGCCCAGGTTGGCCATGATGATGGTATCTGCAAAGTGGGGGTTCTTCTCCGTGGCGAGAACGACTTCGGCTCCGCGGGGAGGTTGTCCCGAGTTGGAGACATCGCGGGAGTGGCCTTCGATGAGGATGCTTTCCAGGCCGTAGATTACGTCAATGTTCGCCCCGGGGCCCAGGGAGCTGAGCTTTATGTTGTCCAGATCGTGGATGGACTCTTCTGGTGCCACGAGCCATGATGGTGGAACATCCATGCCCAAGTTGAGCAAGGCTTCCTTGGGAATGCCAGAGAAATGTGCCTCCAAACTGCCCACGGAGCCGTCTTCTTTGAATGTGGGCTTCGAGCCTAGGAGATATCGGTAGAAACGCTTCACAGGTAGCTCCTGAAGCATGCGTCGAGGGTTTAGGAAGAGCTTGAGGTGGACTCCGTCCATATCGGAAATGGTCTTCAAGATGGGAACCCATTTCTGAGCAAGTTCTGAAGCTGGGTCGATAGCAGCAACGATTTGAATGATGGCAGTGGTGTTGTCACCCTTGACAATCGCGGTGTGGCTGTCGTCCCACAATTTGAACACCTCTGACCTCAGTGTAGAAGTGGTCTCGAAGATACCGTCCGGGACATCAGAGATGGTTGAAAGAGACACCAGGGATTGAATCTTGGCCACATCCATGGGCGAAGCGATCTTCTCCGTGAGTTCAAGGGCATTGATAGCTTTCTTGAGTGGCTGGATCCGCTTCGTGCTTTCGTAAGAATATAAAGTCTCCAGGTTATCCTTTGTGAATGCGTGGCCTTCCGGAATCGGACCAATGAATCGACCGTTCAGAAGAATACCCTGGTCGCCAGGTTCAAGGCCCAAAGCATCGATAATCGGGCGCGCAGTCTTCCAGTACAGTCTGGCTTCCTCCGACGTAGGGGAAGTGCCCGAGCCTAGGAATAGGCAGGCCTGTAGCATACCGTTGTTGAAATATTTCCGCAAGACCCAGTTAGAGCGAATATCCTCCGATATGTTGCTTTGCTCGGCGTCTTCTGGTGGGTTGTGGATCAGAACGATCTCTACACCATCTCTCTCTACACGCCAGTCCGCCAACGACGCAATCAGAGCGCGTCCGGACTCGGAGTCGAAGTCTCCAATGACGGTCATGTGAGCCCATTCATCTTTGATCGAATGAAATTCAGCCGGGATGACAGGCATAGTGTCGAACACTTTCCCATGCTGCTCTTGGAACAGTGCCATGTTCACGAGAGCGATATCCTTGTCGTTTTCTGGGATGATGAACGGATTGCGCTTGAGCGCGGCGTTTGCCAGAAATTGTTGTGGAACCCAGGCGTCTTGTTGAATCGACTGTTCGAAGACGGCTCTCTGGATAACCTGCAAGTCAGCACTGACACGCTGGCTAAGCACCTGCAGCCAGTTATCACTTTGTGGAACAGGGACACCGTTGACGAAGATTGGAGCATTGGATCCATCGGCTGCGAGACGTGTCAAGTACTTCTTCGCGTTCGCAAGGCGTTGCCCTCCTTCTACCGAGGTCAGCACCTCGTCCAGCGAGAGCAAATCGCGCCCCTTGCGCAGCTTCGCGTCTTTGATGACTGTATCAAAAACGTTCTTGTCCGGAGTAGCCAACTTTTTGTTTTCTTTCGACTGGTGGTCTATCAGTGAGTTACTCGGGGATTTATTCGAATAGTGTTAAACTTACAGCACTCAGGTACTTGATCACATAAGAGAGACCATATGATTCAGATAAGTAGTAGACAACCTTAGCTTGCTCCGCCGCGCCCTCAGTCGATGATCGTGGGACCAAGCCCCATCGAATCGGGATCCCTCGCTTGACCAAACCTGTAACGGTCTCGACTACCGTGAAAACCTCATCGCTGGAGGTAAAGTCGACTGGGGCGATAACGTTGTGAATATCTCGGCGCACAGAGGGCAATTGACCAGGATAGGTTCGTTGGAGAAGCTATAGCCCTATTAGTATATGCATGACATGCTGTGATAATCAACCCTTACGGAGGTCAGAGCCGCTGGCCACGTTTCGTATCTCTTGTCCTTCTCTATGTTATTCAACCAGATAATGGCCTTGCCACCCTCTGTCTCGTCTCTGAAGTCATACCGCTGGGGTTCAGAAGCCACTTGCGTTTCCGTGATTGCAGAGTGCGATAAGAGGGCGATAGCATCAGGTCCGGAAAGGCCTTGGTTCCTAACTCCGTTGATGAGCAGACGCTCTCGGCGAAGGTGCTCGAGTAGAGCAAAAGGGTTGACATCGCGATCTGGTATTTTTACGCCGTTGATCCAGATGACGTTGTAACCCTCGGGAAGAAGCTGCTTGCGATTCGAAACATGCTCGTCCAGGAATTTCTCCGAGGCATTATGAGCTACGATGGATGAAGAGTGCTTCGGGAAGTCTTGAGCCAACTTGAGCAGAGTCTCGAAAGGCTGGTCGCTTTTCATGACAAAACTAGCGGCTTTCAGGCCGAGATCTGCAACATCGTCCTTGGCCAGCGGCTTCAAATCGGTGACTTCCTCGTCGTTGTTCAGTTCCGTGTCTAGGGTGCCCGGGGTCTTTTGTTCCTTGGCACCCTCTCCTTTCTCGGCTTGTCGATCATCAATGACGATGTAATCCGTTCGCTTCAATTGCAGCTCAACACCATATCCATTCACCACCACCAGTGTCTTGGGCGAGTTTGGAGAAGGCCTGTGTCGAATCCGGTACGAAGTCTTTCCCTCAGCCGCAGCCTTGCTCAACGTCTTGTGGAATTTCGCAAACGAGGGTGAAGTGATATCGGCGTAGAGTATCGAAGGGGATTCGTCATGTGCGTCTCCTTGTATACGGTCGAATGGTAGCTCATATGTCCTGTTTTCTTCCCCGTCAGCGTTTGTTTCCTTCCTTGCCTGATCCGTGTGAGATCAAAGCCGAACCTACCTCTCGCCCTTGATGGCCCCATGACTATTCTCCCGCTCCGGGGAGCAGTATTGCTGTCCTCTAAACGCTACCCATGTATCGCAGTCTGCTCCCTGCTGCTCTCCCAGTAACGAAGGTTCGACCGACGTATTATAAAACTGATAATGTGCTTCTATGCGCGGCGCAGCAGAGTGTACCGAGAGCGCGAATTGGAACGAGGAAAGGGTGGCGGGGTCCGTGATATGTCCGTCGGTCTTTAAAAACTCTACAAAGGAAGTGAAGAGTTCTTGGTCGGTCGTGGCTTTTGCGAAATAACCGTCCGCTATGCGATCGAGCATGGGAAAGTATGCCGTCGAGTTCTCGTCTGCAGCGGTTTCTCTGGTCTTTGATCAGCACATGAAAAGAAAAAAAACATGCGCTGGGGTGAGTAGCTACTTACAACAACTCAACGAGGTAGGGCGCAGAGCTGAAGGAAGCTCGCAGTGCGACATTGATGCTCGAGCCTGCCAACGACGCGCCAATATGTCTGAAGGCACATAGGACGAAGAGGCTCTTCGCGCTCAGAAGCGATGCGAGGGCCCGCATTACGCAAGATGTGTCGTGAAGCTACTGTAATATCCAAGCAACCTTCCGGGAAAAGTTCAACGAGTGTGGTTTCGAATGTCGGGGGAGAAGGCCAGCTTTGATATCACGAAGTTGCAACGTATGGCATTCCCGCCTTTTGAAGCCGCCGGGGCTTATTGAAGCACCGCCGGGACGCGAGGACACCGACTATGGGAACAAATGGGAGACTTGGACGTCGGAGTAGCAGCTGTCTATAAATTGCAAGGCGCACTTGAGTTGGGGTTCAATCGCCAAATTTTGGACATGTAGTCAATTGTAGAAGTGTCCAAACTCCGGGAACTTGGCATTGGACCCTTGCCCACACTAGCGTACGCGCTAGTTGTTTTGGCGAACTGAAACTGAACGATCATTGGGCATCAATATCTTGATATACATACTGTTCTATTCCACACGGTATTCTAGCAACCTACTCGAACAGGAACCTCTCCCTCCCCTTTTTCACCAACCGTATGGGAATGGTCGTCCCTCTCAACTGCAGCGTAATAATACTCCCCATAGTCTTCATCAACAGATGATCCGCACGATCCCTTGCCTTTTGCCAGACGGCTTTCCTCTCTTTCCCCCCTACTGGCATTTTCTCTATCTCTTCATCTGTAGCAAACTCATCAACGGCTAGCTCGACGCTATATTGCGAGAATATAACGGCAAATGCTGCAAGAATTTCAACTTGTGCGAACCGTCGACCGATGCAAGAACGATAACCATCACTGAATGGAATATATGAGCCCTTGACGGGCTTGAAAAGATGCGACGACGTGTCTTCACCAGAGGGGCCCCGTAGATCTTCGTCATCGTATTTGATGTCCTCGAAGGCTTCTGTAGGTTTGGCGTCTACGAGCCATCGCTCGGGTCTAAAGTGATCAATATCAGGAAGACCATCGGTACTCTCGTAGTCGGGCGGAGCAGGCCAGTATTTCGGGTTGCGATGGATTCCGCCGCTCAGCGAGACATCAATGTCTCCAGGAAACGTGTATTGCTGCCCATCCATGTGAAATTCCTGAGGTCGTCCGGCGGTTGTTGACTTGAGGATGTTGATGACTGGCTGTAAGAGGCGAAGGGTCTCGTTCATGACAGCAGCAGGCATGCCGTTGAAGAGACGGGGGAAGTCATCATCATAACTCCAATCACTGGGGTTCTTTGTTCCCAAGGTCTTCTCAATGTCTTCATGCATGCGTTTTTGAGATTGCGTGTTCATGGCGAGGAAGAGGAGCGAGAAATGGAGAACGTTTGCTGTTGTTTCGTGCCCGGCTAGCATGATTACGAAGGCATTTCCCAAGATGTCGCTTCTCTCGAGGTCAGTAGTTTTCTCGTCCAGAATGCCGCTTCCGCGGATCAGGGTGCCAAAGAGATCCATTCCATCGGTGCTGCGTCCCGAGGCGATTTCTTCTTTTTTCGCATCGAAGAGCTCGTCCATGTAGTTGCCCCATTCGATTACAGCTGTGCCGACTGTTCGATGGATTTTGAATGGAGATTTTGCTGGGGCGTTTGTTAACTCGTGCACTCGACAATGTAGTGCGGGTGCTGTTTGAAAGATGTTGGAGTGAAAGCGAAAGTGAGAGGGAGAGGGAGAGGGAGAGG